>JAVQJL010064269.1:0-10053 GCA_036024295.1 Nannoperca obscura | reverse complement strand
CCCCCCCCCGCCCCCCCCCCCCCCCCCCCCCCCCCCCCCCCCCCCCCCCCCCCCCCCCCCCCCCCCGGGCCCCGTCGGCTGTTTTAGTGAGAGAGGATTTAGAGCCCCAGCAGTGAATCC
Source organism: Nannoperca obscura (assembly GCA_036024295.1). Classification (NCBI taxonomy): domain Eukaryota; kingdom Metazoa; phylum Chordata; class Actinopteri; order Centrarchiformes; family Percichthyidae; genus Nannoperca; species Nannoperca obscura. Next base: position 9,933 of record JAVQJL010064269.1, on the reverse strand, counting down.
CTGATCCTGGATTAGAGCAGAGAGTGAGGGTGACCGGGGCCAGAGCAGTCACTCAATGATGTCACTTCCTGTTTGAACATTGGAGAGAACCCAACGCTCCGACCCGCCGCTTCACGTTTCATTCGTCTGACGTACGGTTTCAACATCAAAGAAACAAACGAGAGCACCGGAAGGTTCTGCTCACTCGTTCTGCCCCGACCCCCCGGGGTTGTGATCTTGTGATCTGGACCCCCCGGGGTTGTGATTTGATCAGCACCTCCGTATCTGAGCATCCACTCTTCCTTCCTTTACGGTCACTTATCTATTTCCTGTATCTGTGGCACATCCGTGGCTGATTCTCTGCACTTTCAGAATGCTATGCATCGGGCCCCGTTTGCTCTGTCATGGCTGTGTGTATTATAATAATAATAATAATAATAATAAAGCTCTGTATTTATTTCAAAACTAATTTATTGAATAATTCGTGTAAAATGGCTCAAGTAAGAAAAACAAAGCATGGTCTCAACTAATGCATGTGTGCATTGGATGTGATTTTATTAAATGGATCTTGATTCATGTGAAAGAGCTGTCTGTCTTTGTATCTACAGGAGAACAGCTGCATCACACACTGATGGGGTTTCCACTTTGTTCACAACATACTTGACAAAACATATTCCAGAGTCGGCAGGAGGGGTGATGTTTAATGTCGTTAGGCCCGAGAACAGCCTGGAAATGTGCTTTTCCCTTCTCCTTGAGCAAATCCACAGCAGTTTCCCAAAGACCTGAGGCTCGAGCACCTCGCCGCTCCACGAGGTCACAGCTCCGAAGTGCTCGCGATAAAAATAAAAACATCTTATACAGTACAGCAGATTCCATCGCAACACAGTCTGCAGGTTCCAGTCTGCACAGGCATCCCATCATGAACAACACTTTGAGTTGTGTTCTCAGTAGTGACGTGCAGCACACAGCGACCTGCTTTCACCTACGTCGCTTACAGCAGATGTTTGCAACACCCTGAATACCCTGACGGGATTATAACTGAAGAGCAGGTTAGTTCAAATAATGAGCATTATTTTCAGTTTCTCTCTACTTGAACTTCACATTTTCAAAATTCAAGTATACCCAGGAGGACCGCCGGGTGTTTTGGCAATTCCTCAACAAATGGCTTCTCACAGCGCTGAAAAAAGAGTCCCTTTGTCTTCCATTTCTTTTGCTGCTGATTCTTCTACACCGATCAGCCACAACATGACCAACAAACTGCGATGCACTGTGTCCTGACCCCTTTCTATCAGAACCAGCATTGAGCTCTTCTGTTGGATCGGACCACACGGGCCGGCGTTCGCCACCCACGCGCATCAGTGAACGCCGGTTCTCCTTCCCTGGAGCACTTCTTGGTCGGTACCGCCCCCTGCAGACCGGGAACACATAGGAACCCGCAGATGCTCTGATTCCGTCGTCTGGCCGTCACAGTTTGGCTCTTCACATCCTCACGCCTGCCCATTTCTCTGCTTCCAACAGATTCAAATGTTCACTCGCTGCCTAATAGATCCCACGGGCTGACAGGTGCCATTGTAACGAGATAATCAATATTCTTCACGTCACCTGTGTGTGGTCGTAATGTTCTGGCTGATCGGTGTGTGTGTGTGTGTGTGTGTCCACATCAGAGAAACCAGACAGGAGAGAAAAGAAAAGGCAGTGGTCAATTAGAGGCTCTGATCCCAGGAGGAAACATGGGAACTTCTTCCCCGGCTTTCTTGCAGAGAGTTAGAAGATCGGTGCGACTCATGTGAAGCTACGTGGTTAGCTTAGCTTAAAAACAAGGCTGTGAACAGCCAGCCTGACCCGAACAAAAGCTCCATCTTAAAACACCAGGTTGAGGTTTCATGTGCGGGACTATTTCTTGGCGCAGTGCCTTCCTGGAGTCTCCGCTGGTTGCCAGGCAACAAGAAATAACATGTTAATTAGTGAGCTTTAGGTGGTGGTGCTGGTGTGAAGATTTTGTAACCTGTGAGCTAGCTGTTTCCATCGTTATGCTAAGCTAACCAATACATTTCTAAGTGGTAATGATCGTCTAACTCTCAGCGAGGAAGCGAACAGGCAGATCTCCCAAAATAAACTCTTTCTTTAAGTGCTGCATTGGTGCAATCTCCCACGTGCTGGAAGCACACGCGGTGTCACCCTTCTAAAGGTTGTGTATTTGTAAGAGTTGCACTTATTTAACACAAAGGTTTAAGGAAAACACGGCAGGAGCAGTTGTTCCTCAGCATGTTTCTGGATTTCATGAATCAACCTATTTCATAATGAGTCCTTTGCACGGAAGTCAGAAATGCGTATTTGCAGTAGAACGAGGAAACGTACGAGTGGATTGGTCTAAACATCTAAAGTTGAAGGTTATTTCAAACACACAGAAGGAAGTGGTCCTTAAACTGGAGCCTTTAGAGTCACCGTTTGTGACTTTCTCCTTAGCCATGTTGTCATGTGGTGAGCAAAAATGCAATTAAAACCAAAGAGAGGTGGTAAGTTGTGGGGAAGAAAGCCCATCACAGTCACTTCTGCTCAAACAATGTGGGAAGGAAGTCTTTGTAAACAGAGAAAAAAAAGATTTTAAAACCTAAATGGTTCAGTGGGATCCTGTGTCGAGTCAGCGAGTGCTTCTTATTACCGAGCTCCCTTCTTCACCTCTCATGTGGAGCAGAGGGTGATGCTGACCCCCTCTCCTATCCAGCAGGCCGGGAACAGCTCCTGGGTGAAGGCACAGTGGAAGGCGTGGAGCCTGGTCTGCCCGTCCCCGTAGTAGGTGAGCGTCCCGGCCTCGTAGTCCAGCAGCATGCCGATGCGGCCGTGCTGCGAGAGGCCGGCCAGAGTCTCCCGCCGGCCGTTGTGCCAGGCGCTGAGCTGATGCTCGTCCAGCTGCAGGCTCCAGGACAGCTCGTTCATACCCACCATGCACCTCTTGCCCTTCTCCTTCCGGGGGATGGTCTCGTAGGTTACCTGGTGGGAGGCGGGGCGTTTGGGAAACAGCAAGGAGAAAGAAATGAAGTGCTGCTTTGTTATGCGGCAATTCTGATATTCATTCAATGGTTGGGTCATCCAAAATGGCCGCCCAAATGGTGCCACATCATGCGAGTAACATTTGTGTTTAGCAGATTTTTATTAGCTACTGTTACTTTCTGATACTGTGTGAAGTGCACGGTTGTTTACCCCGAGGTAGGCCCAGGGCTTGGACACCTCCAGCTCCCAGTAGTGCTGTCCGCGGGTGAAGCCCTGAAAGCAGAGTACCTGCCAGGTGTGATCGAAGCGGGCTTTGTGATCTGGGACGGGGCGGGGCCCGGAGGTCAGGTGCTCCGCCCTCCGGTTCTCATGGGACAGAAACAGGTGCCCGTTGGCCGTACGAGGGTCAAAGGTCAGAGAGCATCGGTCTGTAATGAGGGAGGGAGATTGAAGCAGGAGCTGATGTCTCCATATGGAACATACGTAGAGAGCACAGGTCTTCAGGTAAATATTTGACTTACAAGCAGCGAGGCCCTCCTTCCCGCCAGGGTGGCACGGAGCAGCCGGGCTGGGAACCACAGCCAGGATCGGCTTCTTATCCTGAGGAGAACCTGGAGACCAAAGACAAGCTTGAGAACCCAGAGCAAAGGCTGGGGAACAAACCGCTGAGAAACATCGAGCTACAGAGGGAACAGATTACCGTCTTTGTCCTGATCCACAGCGGCGCTCACAGCTTTCTCCAGCTCCTCCAACACCAGCTTGGAGACGCGGGACAGGACGTCTGTGACGCCGTTTAATCGCTCTTGGAGGGTCGGTGTTACATCGGTAGGAATATACTCGAAACGTGGAACTTCGAGGACCATCGATTCCTGTGAAGAGATGGGATGTTATTAGACGGTGACAGGAAAGAAGGGTACGATGCAACAAAGGTTTTACATTTTAATATCCCCCTACTTTAACATAATGTCAAAGCTGCAAACAACTAATTCTCTTAATTTCACGAGTGCAAAGTCATGATGAACGTTTTGTGACTTTAAACCGCCTAAAGTCTTTAAACAGAAACTGCACAAAGTTATAATCCTGCTTTTGCTGCCATCTAGCAGTAGAAATATTCGCTGATGCTAGATCTGTCAGGTTTGAACTCTCCAGGTCAACATGGCTGAGCGCTGACAGAAACACACTCAGCCGGCTCGGATTTTCAGGAGTGTGTAAAACAGTGAAGAGGAAGGAACTGAGCAAAACAAAACTGAAGTGGAGGGGCAGCCACTGTCTCAGAGAAACCAGACTGTTCCTTTAAATGTGAATTCAAATGACCAATGAGCTCCTCACACAACACGTTTTTATATGTAAATATCATACAAGTGCACTTACAAAATGAGCAATACCCTTATTATTCCCCAAAATGTTGAGATCACAGGACAGAAATTACATGGAACATCCAGACAAAAGGACGGTGACAGCGACAGAAAACACCTTGCAGGGCAGGCGTTGGGGACAGACCTTGATGAGCTCGGTGTCGGAGAGGTTATGCACAGCTGCTATCTGTCGCTGGCTCTCTCCGAGTATCCGGGCGCGCTCCTCCAGTTCAGCCAGCCGCGCCTCCGCCTCTCTGACGGCAGCCTCTTTCTGCTCCTCAATGAAGAGCTCTGTGGCCTCGTGCTTCTCCGCCAGTGTTTTTATCAGGGTGGAGAACTTGACGTTGACCCAGGTGGAGGTCTGCTGGAGGGTCACCTGTTGATGGAAGAATGCAGAATTTTGGTGGTCAACGGAGTCCAATTATAAATGATTTATCTACAATAATAATAATAATAATATGAAGCTTATAGTATTATAAGCTTTATATATGAAGTTAACGTTTCATGCACATGCATTACCAGCGTTGTGGGTGTGCAAGGAGAACGATCAACTGGCTGATGTTGATTAAAACTGGCTTTCACTGCGAGACAGCTGCAGGAAGGGCTGATTTGTGCCAATGTGGCCACCGAGAGTTCACATGTTGGACAGAATCTATAATCCTAATAAGCCTCTCTTTTCTGTTGAGAAAACCAGTTTGTTTGAAGCGCAGTGACGCCTTCAGGCTACTTTCACATAAAGAAAGGCTTGGGTTTGGAGTTTACCTTAGCTTGATTGATATTCTCTGCCAAGTCATTGATGCTTTTCTGCGTCTCCTCCGTGAGTTTCCCCACCTCCTTACTCTTCCTCTCCAGCATCAGCTGTAATGAAAACACGACAAACCGAGACAGAGGGCACAATCACCTTTGATGCAGGAGGAAAGTGGACAGTGTAATAACTGCCCAGCTAAGAAGCAGCTGTGGTGGCTGTTGTGTTACTGTACCTCTTGATTTTCCCTTTCTGCCTCCAACAAGACCATGTCATGCTTCCCGCATTCAGAGATAGCACACTCGCAGCACACCGACGTTTTGTGCTGCGTGCAGTAATAAACTAGAGGCTTTTTATGGCGATCGCACAGCAGCATGGCCCTCGCACCTTCGCTTCCCCTCATGAGCGCCTCTCTACAGGAGGTGCTGTTTGCGGCCTCGGTCAGGACCGACAGGGACACGTTGCGCTTGAGAATGGGCCTGGTGGGGAACTTCTCATTGCAGATGGGGCACTGAGGTCCGATATCAGACTTGCTCTTGGTGTCCCAGTGAATGGTGATGCATGTTTGACAGAAGGTGTGACCACAGGGGATGGTCACAGGGACTCGGAAACGCTCCAGGCATATGACACAGGTCAGGTTGGAATTCTGAGACTCCATCTTTGCAGAAAGAGCAGACACCTCTCTGAAAAACAAAATGAAGACAAGGAAGAGGTTTGTACTGATATGATGGAACTCAAACATAAATCAACAATGAGATAAATATCACATTTTAAGCCCTCTATGTAGCCAGTTTATCAAAAGGCAGAAAAAACATGCCCCATTTTTGTTAGTGCCAGCTCTCAGACTGGGACACAGCAATACAAGGCTTAGTCTAACCGGTAACGATGGCTACCACACATGAACTTAGCCAAGTGGAAGGTAAAGCTAACGTTAGCTAGCGTTAGCCCGGAATAGACAGTTCACGTTAGCTAGGGACAGTTGGGGACAAATAATGGTCAAAATATTAAAACAGTCTGGTGATTTAACTGTTAATTGGCGCACATTTCTACATCGCCACCTAGCTATAACACAAACACGACACAAAATCAATTCTTACCACTTGTACAGAGACATTCGTGCACAGCAGCATCTGTGTGAACAACGCTTCCCTGGTGACGACATACGCAAAAACGATGCCTTCAGGTGCTGCCGGAAAAAACATAGATAAACGACCCAACACCACAAGCTCGTTACTGCCGTATAATACACGATAATATCGCTAATGTTGCTTCGTTACATTACATTTGTATCATATTCTTTTTTCTGCTGTCACTCAGTCACTACATTGTGACATTACAACTAATCGCGTTTATAATTATTATAATAATATAATACAAAAATGTATAATTACAATGGTGGTTTGCTCAAAACGGCTTGAACATTTTAAAAATGATCTGATTATACTAGTGAAAACAATAATAATATATGTTGCTGTTATTGTCTGCATCCGGACTACGCTACGGAAACAAATTAGTTCAACGTAAACAGACTAGTTTCGCTCCCCTCGGCCACCGTATTTTATTTAAAAAAACCCCAACGCACATTCATTCCAAGATGGCGCTGCGCACGCTCTGCGCTGCTGCCTTGCGAAGTGGGACAGGTTTAGGGGTCAATAATGCGAGAACCTTTGTCACAGCAGGTAACGATATTGTTAAATGATTTGGGGGTTTATGTTCAGGAACTTCGTGCCCGGGCTTCAGTGTTACACGTACTGAAGCCCTTGTGTGTCGGGTTAGATCGGTTTGAAGCAGACCCACGTTACATGCATTTGGAGAAATGCGACAATTAAATGTGAACTTAAGAGTAAACGTTCTCAAGAACAAGACCTAGCTCTTGAATAGTCATATCTCACATATCAGATACCACTGACAATAAATGGTGTTTTATTTTGGGCATTAGTTCCCAGCAGTGGTTTGAGGAAACACAAGGAGAACCACACATGACACGTGAAACAAGTGCTGTCAGATGTAGAAGATGCATTTTTAATAAAGGGGCTGAAATGAGGAAAATGTTTAAATTCGTCTTGTGTTTCGCTCCTTCTTGACATACAAATACTTGTAAATGTTTCGCATGCATAACCTGCTGACATTGAGGTTGTCAATGACTACAAATCATGGTCAAATGAATCCTGTAATGCGAGTTTCAATAGATATTCACATGTTGAACAATGACATTACACGACAAACGACAGCAGACAAATACAAACAAATGTAAAAACTAAATGGAGCTGAAACTGACTCACAAAATGAAATTATAAACATGCAAACACAAATCAATCTGGTCAACAACAACAACTGTAAACGTTTGCAGTCTCTAAAATGATGTATGATGTCCAGTGTAACTGTCTGGGACGTTTCCTCACACCAGCGTCCCTCTGCGGACGGGTTCCTCCTCCGGGGCCGCTGCCGAACGAGGAGATCAAGGTCGAGAACCTGAAGTCGTTGGAGAAGTATCGCAGCTACACTCGTTACTTGAGACAAGCCGAGCGGGCGAAGAACAAGCCCGCCTGGTGGAGGACCTACAGGAGCTACGTGGAGAGAGCCGATCCTGAGCATGGTGAGAGATGAAGCGGGAGGGGGGGAACTGGTGACAGTGAACTTTGATCACAGTGTCAAAATACTTTTTTTTTTTTTTTTTGGGATGTCGCAGGTGCAGAGCTGGTGGACATCGGGCTGCCGTACTATCGGCCCCGCAGGACCGAGGAAGTGAGGGAGAGGAGGCAGGTGATGAAGGACAACAAGAAGAACAAAGACCTGGAGAGGGCCTCTCGTCTGCGCACGTGTAAGAAGCTCACTCACAACACTTCTCACGGACGGTTCAGATTCTCTGGAGTAGCTGTTCTCTTCCCCCCCCCCCCCACAGTTAAGATCTGCCTGGATCAAGTGCAGGACACCTGGGAGAAGAGCAGCGGCCCGTTTCATATAAAGAGACTGGCAGACCACTACGGAGTCTTCAGGGATCTCTTCCCCATGGCCTATTTTCTCCCTCAAGTCTCACTCCACATCTGCCATGGACAGGACAACAGGGGCCAGGTGTATTATGGGAATCGTCTGACACCTACTGGAGTGCGTTAGTTTTACACTCTTTCTGTCCTGTGTCTCATTTCATTAAGTGTCCTTTCACCTTTGTGCTGCGTCTCCAGTTTGACATGTGTCCTTTTTCTCTTCAGGCAGCATCCGTCCCTCAGGTCAGCTTTGATGCGGAGGAGGGCTCCCTGTGGACCCTCCTGCTCACCTGTCCAGGTCGGCACTAGCTTTCCCAGGAGGCACTAGGTCACTAGATCGTGATGATCGACATCGTGCTGCCTTTAAAAAAAAAAAAAAAGGTCTAAAATAGTTGATGGTCTTTTTTTTTTTTCAGATGAGCACCTTCTGGATAACGAGGCAGAATACATCCACTGGCTAGTGTGAGTAATGCAAGTCAAGTCGGCTGGGCTCCTATTTGCAGAGCAACAACAAAACAACAACACATGTTGACAGAGTTGCTTTTACAGGGAGGTTTACTTCAATGACAAACAAAAATCACACTTGAAATCAATGTACTTTTAATTTAAAACACAGAATGGACTTTTAAGTGAAGTAGGAGACGAATAGTTTTAATATAATGATTAATAAATTAAATAATTTTTATTAATGAGGTAGAAAGAGTTGGTGCATTTTTCTTGTAAATATATTTAATTGGTTTTGAAAGATTTTGTCCCACAAGAGTAAAAAGATACAAAACGTATATTTGACTTCAATTCGTTAACTCACCCACAAAAGAAGCACTCATCAAATATTTTGACAAATTGAACATATTTGACCCCATCCACCATCCACCCACCCTCTTTATGAAGGGGTTCTTGTAGAGTCATACAAATCCAGAAAGGGCCCTCATATCTTAACAAAGGCGTGAGAGGGAACTTTGAGTGTGTATTTAATTGAAGCACTACAGCCTCGATTGACCCGTGTCTCTGTAGCGGGAACATACCAGGCGGAGCGGTGCAGGCCGGGGAGGAGCTGTGCCACTACCTGCCCCCCTTCCCCGCCCGAGGAACAGGCTTCCACCGCTACATATATGTCCTCTTCAAGCAGGAGAGGCCTGTCGACTTCCAGGAGGACGTCAGGCCGTCGCCATGGTGAGCAAACACATCCAACATACGGGCAGGAAGTGTTTGTTGTATGAAATATAACCAGATCCTTTACATTTACTTGTATATTCAGGGGGTAAGTGCTCAGGTTTCCTGTAGAAGACGTCTCGCTCGTGATTTACTGTGTTTGGCTCGTGATTTACTTTGTTTGGTTTCCCTGTGATGCTCAAATATAATCTTGTCTTTTTTGGCCTCAACCACAGGAAGTGACAGATTAGCTTACACCTGAAGGAATAGTTTGACGTTTTGGGAAATGGACACTTTCTCTCTTTCTCGCCAGAGTGTTAGATGTGACAATCACCCGTCACTTGAGCGTCACGTTAAGCTGCAAAACATTAAAAGAAACTGAATGAAGCAGCAGCAGCACTAAATATGTCTATTAACATGTAGCGCTGCTGTAATGACTTTTCATTTAGTTGGGGGTGTGACAGAGCAACAAGACAGTAAGCATGTGATGCCTCTCCTGTTCTAGTGCGCATGCGCTTCTCTGCGTGCTGCCTTTTACGGTTGCTCCGCTCGTCTTACTTGCTCTTTTAAATCTTTTTGTTATTTAACTTTGAATGTATGGGTTTTTTGTTTGGTGTTAACTTGTTGGTGTCGTGGCCTCCACAAATGTGCTGGTGGAGAGGTTTTTGGTGTTTCTGTTCGCTCTGGAGGGACTTTCACTTGCAGTCAGCTGAGCGCAACAACAACT
>JAVQJL010064267.1:0-27646 GCA_036024295.1 Nannoperca obscura | reverse complement strand
AAGGTTCAGATTGTAGCAGACGTTAATATAATGTTAATATAACGTGTAGTGACCATTGGGTGGGGGTGGGGGGGGTGAACCAGTGTCAGAGTCACAGGGGGGTCCCGGGCCATGTTGATGAGGCCAGTTGCAGAGGGGAATGAGGCCGGTTGCAGAGGGGCTAGCACGTTTTTTACTACTGTATGATACCTGCTGACAAAAGAAGCATGATAAACCTACATCAGTGGTGCATTGGGACCAATCAGAAACTGGCTGCTCCTTGTGTTGTTAGAAAAGGCAGATGAAACGTAAGATAAACACTCATTGCAAAACGACCCCTCAACCCTGATCACAAAGATACTGTATGAGCAATGCGTGTGATGGAGGAGATATCATCGTTTTGTGTTTTCACAGTGATACCTAATACTGCTTTATAGAGAGGAAATTTATCCTCAGGAATGCAGGAGCGATAAAAGTGGATTTATGGCCTGTTATGTATGCTGGGGGCACTGTAAGGCACATTGTTGAAACAAAATTGACTTTCATTGTTAAAACATGTAACATGAGTACAGCATTTCACATTATTGTTTCATATTTGTAGACAAGTAAGTCAATTGTTCACAATCATCAAGTAACTGGAAGATGGTATTATGGAAAGCCCAAGACTAGCGTGGTATGGATTTCATTGTTGAAAGTATAAAGCAGGTCTTATTGCTTCAATAACTTTTTAACATAATAAAATGCAACAGTTGGGATGTCACAAATAGAAAAGCCTATGATATTAAACAGAGGAGTAGACCTTAAACATGAGAATTGAGAGTTAAACTCAAGTTGCAAAAATGAAGACTTTCAACTGGACTTGGACTTGTCTGCCATGAGACTTGACTCGACTCAGCCAAATGGTGACGAGCGTTTACTTCAGACCAATTGTAAAATACAGCAAAATGGGACCTGCTGTTTTATTTGGAATTCTCTAATGAAGACACTTTACTTGAAGCTGTACCTGAAGGTTGAAAAACAGCTCTAATATTTAGTATGCAAGTTCTCTAATTCACAGTCTGAATAAGGTTCATGTACTGCTGATTGTAATAACTGTGTAGCATAGTGATATAAATTAAGATGAAATCTACTCTCTGCACTTTAACCAGCCATTTATTTATCCACTTGACGCACAAAATACCGTCTAGTGAAGTCAAGTCAAATGTATTTATAAAGCCCCTTTAAAAACACATTGACCAAAGTACTGTACAGGTAATTTGCATGGGGGAAAAAAACACTATAAAACACAAATACAAACGAGCAACCCACAAACAACAATACACACAGCGCAAAAGTACCGGCACCATAAAATAACGTACCAAAAACCAAGGAATTAAATTGTGTTTTGAGCCTGGACTTAAATGAAGGAATGGGGGTGGCAGCTCTGACAGAGTGGAATGCAATTAGGTCTCACAGCCAGCTTCGGTTGCACAAAGCTCTGTAAAATGCTACAAAAAACAAAAAAACTTTAGCTAACTGCAGGTTAGAACACTGGAAAACAGGGATTTCTCATAAGGTGATGAGGTCCAAGAAATTATCAAGTTAGCTTTGTCACCAACACTGTGATATGTCCCTAGCCAGTTTTAGTGGTGTCTGAAAGCTACTGCACATCAAGTTACAGAGGGACCCACCACAAGAGGGTGCTTATGTCACACATACATAAAACAAACATGTCTCTTTATAGCTACAAACAAGACAAAATAAATAAAATAAAGTAATAAATAATATAACTGTAAAATACAGCCATGACTAATAAATAAAGCAACAGGTAGCAGCAGTTGTTAGAAACCCCTAATAGCCCACGCCAATCGAAGTTGGTTTTGAGATTGAAACCAAAAAAACATTGGTGAAAAAATATTAATCAAGACATATGAGTGTGGAACCAATGTGCTGTAAAAATAGAACCAAAAGTTATTTTATAAACCAAAAGTTATTTTATATTCTGACTAGTATGAAACCAGACATCTGTTAGAGTCATTTAGTTAAGATTAGACAAGATTGTTTAGCTTCATACAAATGCATGTAGCCTGGTTTGAGCAGATATAGCTCTTGGCAGATATAGAGATTAACTTTGCAAGCATTAAAATTCCATGTAATGCATGTCTGGGGGTTTGTCACTATGCCGACAAACACAAACTAAAACAGCAGAAGGGAGAGAGAGAGAGGGTGATGCTCACAAAGCAGGCCTTTTTATTACCCAGAACCCCACTGTCTCCCAGGGAGTGCATATTTAATTACAGATGTGACAAGGAAGACATGAGGGAGTTCAAATGCAACGAATCTGTCATCCCGCCTGCCCCGAGTGGAAATCGCACTCTCACCACACAGCATGCTGTACAGATTAGCTCGGGGTCGGAAATTACAGAACATCTCCTAACCTCAGTGGAACTCTTGCAGGAGCTTGCCAACTTTCAGGACCAGCTTCCTGCAGTCTAATGAATCTCCCATTTCCTCTTTCAAGCTGGTTAAATAGACTTTTCTGTCCCAAGGTTGTTTCTAGTTTTTCATGGAATAAGTACGTTTATTTTTCTGCATACTAAGCATGGTAAATGTGATATTATACATAGATTTTATTGTAATTCAACTATTTTTCTAGCAATAGCTCAAGGGCTGAGTCTGAATGTACCTTTTTATTCATACTTAAAAAGTGTATCCCTAGGCACTTCATAGGCAGCAGTTCATTATACCAGTGTAACTCAAGAAATGCTTACGATGTTAAACTTTGCTTAATGGGGTGCCTCAGGGATCCATCTGCACCTCTGCTCTTTTTTCCAACCCACACCGCGACACCGTTTATGATATGTGATCACTGAATTGAGGGACACAAATCAAGGGATCCCCTCTCCCTTGTGGGAGGTACAGTACACGCTCACCCACAGTCAGCACATTTTAACACAGCTTTTCTTTTTCACATTTTTCATGGATGAACGTAACACTTTCAAAGCTATTATTTTCTGCCTTGACAAACATGAAATCTATCCCCAGGTAGTAATAGAACTGAGGGAGGCATTTAAAGAGGTGGCTCAATGTACAGTAAAAGATTTACACACTTCTCCTCAGACAGCTTCAGACTCTTATCTGTGTGTGATACACAGCTTTCACATGGCCACAGAGGATAACATACTTGACTGTACACAGCTGCATGCTTCACATCTGAGTAAATAGATAAGCGCTGCATAATCTCCTCTGCAAGAAGCATTCATCTCACAATGTACAGCATGCAGTGGTGAAGAGCTCAGATGCTTTACTTAAAGCTTCACTAATCTGTATTTTTTAATCAACAATGGATCAAATAAATAAATATATGTAATGTGATAGGGGTTGCTTTTAGTGACAAACCCACAGAGAATATTACCCGACTCTGCAGCTCTACATTTTAGCGTCCTGCTAACATGTTTATCATATCAATTTTATAAGGTGATAATTTGCCAGTGTTGTGTTTACAGCTTGTTTCTGCTGCCCCCAAATAGATAAAAACCATAGTACTACAGTACTACAGCAAAAGTAGCACAATGAAAAAATAGTTAAATACAAGTCTCGCATTCAAAGCGTTATTCTTATAGAAATATTCTTATATAAACAATTGCAAAAGAGCCTAGTGGATTTTTTGCATCCTTTTGCTCATTATTTAGTTTTTTACAACCCTCTCATCAACCATGTTTGCATCCAAAGAAGGTAGTTGTTTTCATCAAACAACAAAAACATTATAAATTGATTCCAGAGAATGTCATTGTTGTGTTATTAGCTTTCTGCTGCCCCAAGTGGCCATAAAAATCAATATTAATGCTGCTTTACATAAGATTAGCAAAGTGTATTAAAGTAGTATATGTACTATGCAGTCATAATATATCAGTTTTATATTATTACTCAGGATAATTATTAGTGATGCAGTCATGTGTAATCAACATTTTAAAATTGAATCTGGTCATGGTAAAGCTGGTTTTAACTATCCAATACACTGTTGGATAATTAAATGTGCTTTATAACATCACATCCACACCTAATTTTACATTCTGAAGTGGGGTAAAAAGTACAATATTCCATTCTGATATATAGTGAAGAATACCATGTGTAAGTTAAGTCCAAGTACATCGAAGTTTTATTCAAGCACAGCTCTTCTATGTAAATGTAATTTGTTCCTTTCCACAACTGACAGCATGTGCAGTGTTTGTTGATGTAACAGTAGGAAAAGGTCATTCTGCATTAACCATAACCCCCCCCACATAAGCCTCTAAAATGATGCTATAGTCATCAAGTCTACTGTTAAAATCTAATTGCAGAAATTGCTTTTGTGCCATTTAGTGCAGATTATCTCCGCAGTAAGACATTTCTCCTGGAAGAAACACTGTACTTTCTGAAATCTGCACAATGTGTATTGGTTCTTCACTCCACACAAGGCAATGCAGTAGTTCTGAGGATAATTCAAACATGAACTCATCTGAAAGGGCTATCAGGCCAGCCTCAAGTGAATTACCTGAGCATTTGAAAATATTCCAACTAGTACTTAACCCAAGATGCCATCAGTCTGACAACAAACCCAATGTGCTGTTTAGGTCGCCTGTGTCATTAAACCAACATCATGAACCTTCCTAAGTACAATTTCCCACAATTGTAATATTTTCATGGCTTCAGAAAATGGTTCCCCTGCTGAGGCAACCAAAGCAGCTGGCAACGGCCGGGACGCCAGCACCGGTACACCAGCACTGGGATGCCGGCGTTCTCGGCCGACCACCGACCACAGTCAGCTTGCACCGGCTGAGACGTCTGGCACTGGGATGCCAGGGCCCCAGCTACCAACCTCCACCGACAACAGCTGCTAGCACCGGCACTGGGATGCCGGTGCTCTCGGCCGTCCACCGACAACAGCAGCTAACATCAGCTGCAGAGTTGCCGCTCTGTCTGTCGGTTTTTTGGGGGGGTTTTACTATGCCACCTCAGTTTCCCACTTAATTTAAATCATGGGCCGCGGGTCCTCCCAAGCATATCACTGTTACATCCGGTCAGATCCCAAAGATCTTAAATCAGCTTCATCTCTTCTCCAGTTATGGGAGGCTTTTTGGGGGTTCGTCGTACCCGAGTGCCACGGCGGACGTCCCGACAAAGCTTCCCCAAACCATTCAAACATTCGACATGTACCTCTGTTCAATAAATCTTTAAACGTATCATATGGAGGGTGTGTTCCTTGCTAGTGAAAAAGTAGTTGAAGACCCTCTCAGGTATAAAGGGGAAAATAAGTGTCACATCATTTAATAAATTCCTATCTGCATTTCCTAATTCAGAGACGCCAACCCTATTTTGAATCAGTTCAATTAATGGTTAGCTTTTCACCGTTGAGAGTCAGTTTAACTGTTAGTGCTCTAAATGGCTCTGGATACGTACAGGTTGATGTTTCTTGTGCGCTGACTTAAGGTGTGTTCAACCTGAATGCTGAGCAAATAGCCCATTGCAAGTCAAATGATGAGAATAGACACAATTTTAATACTGGGAGTTGCAAATTGGGGCAAAAGCTAAAAAGATTCATGTGAGGTCATGGCATAAAAACCAATCAGTGTTGGGTTTCCCAAATGTCAACAGACAGGCAGCACTTCGCTAGCTGTAGCAGTAGCAGTTATAGTCTATAGTGTGCAGAGACCGAACTAAAAAGAATAATGTCTGGAGGACAATCTGCAAAACCTTTGGAGTTCCTGCTAAGTTCTAAAAAATGTACATGTCTTTTTATAACAATTATCGGTTGTTTGCAGTGAACCCAGTTAACATTAGCTGGCTTTCCCAGCAAGCTTGTCTAGCTTAATGAATGGTGGTTAAAACTGTATTTATGGACAATGATAGGCCACAGTAAGTCAATTTTCTGGAGTCCCCCCTTAGATATAGCGGATTTCACTTGTTGATTCCATAATCATTGTGGCAAACGGAAGGTTTGCTGTCGATTACCAAGTGTTTTGCTTCATGTTGTTTTCAGTCTAAACACTCCCCACCTGTATGGGAAACATATAGAAGAAAAACATTCAGCCAATGCTAACCAATCGCAGTTCTTGGTGTTTTTGAGGAGGTGCACATTAGCTATGCTGTAGCTACAGCTGTACGTATTTATGTACGTATGTATTTGTACGGTCGTAGCCACGCCTTAATGTATAAGTTAACTTAACTATAAGTGTGCCTTATGTGTCGTGACTTTCTATTCCAGACACAAAACACCTGCAATGCTTTTGTCTGTTCTCAAATTGAATTCAAAATTCATGGATCATACATCAGCATACATATGACTAACTCTAATATTATGTGACAAGTAAGATCTCCACCAAGAAGGGCTGCAGATTTGTCTTGTTTAAATGTGTCTTTGTAAAGAAACTCAGGACTGTGTTTTGAAAGGGCATCCGAGGAAGGGGGCCTCCAGTGCAAGTGTGAAATTGTATAAAGGGTCTAATGAACAGCACTCCACTTGCTGTTATTTGTCACTGTCCTCCTCACTCCTCTAGAGTAGAGTTTCATATTAGTTTCAAAGGAATCAAAGAGCACAGTCTTCTTCATTTTCTTATCTTGAATCCCGATCAACCACACGAGCAAAGTAATTTGCAGTTTGTGTATATGGTATCTGCTCTGCTGTCTGATCCCTTTCTGTACGTATCACAGGTCAGATTGTTATTGAAATGACTTCAGTTACTTCAGATTGTTTTCTTTGTGTCAGCCATTCAAATTAATATGAAAACATCTTAGGCATATGACATCAGAAATATATTTAGATAAAATGGTTCAAATAAACTA
Source organism: Nannoperca obscura (assembly GCA_036024295.1). Classification (NCBI taxonomy): domain Eukaryota; kingdom Metazoa; phylum Chordata; class Actinopteri; order Centrarchiformes; family Percichthyidae; genus Nannoperca; species Nannoperca obscura. The sequence continues at coordinate 20,866 of JAVQJL010064267.1, read as the reverse complement.
TGCAGATATTAGCTATTTACTACAGAAGTCACCTAAAACGTAATTTAGATGTTATTTTTGTCTTGGTGTAAACCATCCAATCAATGTATTTTCGGTGTCTAAATATTTGCTGTGTAGGTTTTGATTGATCTTTCATAATGTTTATCATCTTCAGTTTTAATCATGCATTATTCTGCCACATTTTATGAAAATATATGGCTATATGCTACTCTCTAGTTAGTCAAAGGTACAGCAGCGACCACATTAGCATAAAACATTTTATGGAAATAAACTAAAGACACAACTTGCTAATTAGGCAAATTATTTTTATGACACATGCCATTCCATTGTTGGCTCTCTATTTACCCATTCATCTGTTAATGATATTTATAGCCTCTGTGCCTGTGGTTTATATTGCCATAACTATTTTGGATGGGTTTGTAAAACCAAAAGGCAGAGAACTGACCATTCCCCCCCGGACAAAAATATTTCGGTTTTCACAGATTTCCATCAGCATGACTGTGCTATAAATAGGCATGTCTACCAAGGAATAAACAGTTAAAATTGTTGCTTTTCTATGCCTTCACAGGAGTGCTGTTTAAAGATGAGTATTTTAATGATACAACATTGACACCCGTGGGTTAGCTGTAGTACTGCATGTAGGGTTGAAGGTATTTTCTCCAATGTATCATAGTTTTGCTTCTTTTTCACCCACAAATACCTAATATTAATTTATTAATTTAAAAAATATGATTCATTTGAAAGAAAGTCCCCCTACACTCAAAATGTGTTTTTCAATATTGTTACTTCACTTGGATGTTTGGCCTTGACTATGCAGAATGATGTATGTGCAGAGTTTTGTCACTTAAAGGCTGTTTTCACATTCATCTGCTTAAAGAGGAAACTTTTTGTTGACCTTAAATCCTTAAATCTTTTGCATGAAAACCTTATCAGACACCAATGATCATTCAAAGAGGGTTTCTATGTCTTAAAACAAGTCTGGAAGGGATCGTCAAGGCAGTCTGACTTTGTAAATCACAGGAATAAAGTGATTAATTTAAACTGCGTCATTACCTTATACAGACATTTTGAGCCCCAACATACAGCATTTTCTTTGTAATACATATGGAGTGGCAGATTAAACAATTAATAAAAGGAACTAACAAAAGAAAGCACCACAAAACACACCATTTAAGAATCTTTAAACACATTTACAACTGAATTGGCTGTTTTATGCCAAGCTTCCGTCCTTGCCACTGTTCACTTACAGTATATTGAACAAAGCATGTGGACAAATTCAGTTAACTTACTCAGTTACTTATACATCATATATAATACACGAGAAGTTTATTTTAGTTAACTTACCTTTCAAAGCAGCTGGGGAACTTATTTTTTAGTTCAACCATCTATCAACCTTGAGTGTCAATCTGCTGTTATAACAGCATCCACTCTTGTGTGAAGATCCACCAGAATTTGAAACCTGGCTGCAGGGATTTGTTCCCATTCAGCCACAAGAGTGGGGCATTTTCACTGCAGGAACTTTCCCAGGGGACCAAGAACCCTTTGAGAAAATAATTCACTTTACCTGCAGTTTAACCAGTAGAACCAGGGACCACATTTTGTTACACTATGACAAGCTCCATCGGAAAAACATCCCTGCTCTGGTACGTTCTGATGATCGAGTAATTGTCAGGCCAGAGAGTGAAGGGCTTAACTTCAGTTGATTGGTCAAACAAAGACACTGAGGTAACTACAACTTAACTACAACTACAAATAAAGTACTGGGTGCAACTACAAATAATATTAGGACGAGGGTTGGAAAGTCTTTGTTGTTTGTTGATGTTAAAAACATAGATTTGATTTGGTTGTTTGCTGCTAGACTAGTTTAAAAAACAGTGAGATATACAAATGAGCTGAGAGCATGAGGGAACAAGAAAAGGCTCTTAGTTTAGTTACTCTTGTTCCTGGAATTGTTCCTGAAACTATTTGGTCCAAATCAATTACTAATGAAGTCGGCCACTGATGCTGGGCAATAAGTCTTGGCTCCTAGTTCACATTTTAGTTCATCCCTCAGTTGTTGGATGGGGTTGAAGTCAAGGCTCAGTCAAGTTGTTCCACTCCAAACTGTGAGAATTAGACATGCAATAGACAGGAGTGTCCACAGACATATGGCAATATAGTGTATTTATCTGTCTCAACTGTCAAAGTGTTTAAGATAATAATGCTATCATACCAGCCATTAAATCATACAGTACTGGCAGCTTCATTAGTGAGTTAGCTGTTGCTCTTAAGTGCCAGGATGAGTTAACCACTCCATCACATATCATCATCCCACTCGTTTGCCTTCTGACTCACTCTATTGAGAAAATACTGAAATACCTCCTGTATATTTCATCAACAGATTTGTATACTGTAAGTCTACATTTCAACATGGCTGCAATTTTTCCGCCCTCCACCCCAAAATGAATGACTGTTTGGTTTGTTTGGCAAATGCCGGTGCAAATGATATCTCATGCAACGCCCATGTAACGCACTCAACAGCAGAGTTTACTGAGATTTCCTTAGCGTGAGCAGACGAGTGAGATGGAAACTGAAAGAAGTTGAGCACCCTAGGAAACAGCAGGCCCTCATATTAGACTTGGCAACAAGGGGTTGTTGGGAAAACTGCTGCAGAAAACCAGGATGACCATTTAAAACCCAGAAGCATGTTAAAGAAATAAAGACGTGCAAAAGATCCACTGTCAAAAGTGGACAGTGTTTTTTTTACAGGCTGTCACTCCACGCAGGCATACAATAACCTTTTTGTAGCTCACTTTTTAAAAGTTGATTGAACCTAACTCCTGTTTCCTGAGACTGAAACCAACGACTCGCTTGTAAAAAAAAAAGAAAAGAACCAATTTACTCTCCTCTTCAACATTATTTTCCACGATCCTCGAAGGATGAGACAAGCCTGACCCTGAAAGCTGCACTCAAGTGCACGAGAGTGAAAAGACGATGATTAGCATTTCATTATCTGTCCTCATATTTAATTGAATTCAAGTTCAAACCTGATTGTCCTTTTTTTTGTATCAGTTCATTCAGGTCTTATCCTATTTCCATACACTTCACAGACGACAGAACACGGTGCATGAATGGCTGCTTTGGATCACTGCAGCCCTTCATCTTCTCATTGACTTCTGCGTTTGATGGCCAAGCTTTACAATATGAAAACCTTTATGAGAGTAGGCACTGTACTTGCACTGAGCTTTTTCAGAGTAGAGGAAACAGCCTTTGATGGTCTGAACTAATCTTATTGAGAGGATTTCACATTTCTATCTGACATCTGTCTGCCCAGCCCATGCTCGGTTATCACCAGAGTCAGAGATAATTTCATTTCACTTTCATTTCAACATCCTCATAAACGTGTTTTGCATGCAAAAATGTAATTTTCCAGAATCATCGACAAAAAAACTAAATCACTTAGTCGGTACATGATTGATTTAGAAGACAGTATCCTGGTGTTTTACTTAGCACTGGCTCTAGACTGACAGCACCATTATTTTAAATCCAACCATTTGATCAGCTGGAACTGCAAGGCGGGTTGCAGCAGAGAAAGTTGCATGTACCAAATTTATGTGGAAGTGACATGACAATATTTATGAGTGGGAAGCTGTGGCTCAGGTGGTTGGCCATATATTGTAAATGGACAGTATGACACCTGGCTTGTCCTGTACACAGTTTAAGTGTTCTTTAGCAGGACACTGAACCCCAATATCGGTTATTTTGTATTGAGAAAAATGTATTTCACTTTTGACCAAAGCATCTGCCAAATGAAAGTCAAAGTAAGATGCAAACTGTCTCCTTAAGAGCAGTAAGCAACATTTTGTCTAGAGACTCATCAATCACAGATCTGTTGTCTCTCTTGTTCCTTTGGTTTCCTTAAATTTCACAATATGAACTCATGATGAAAATAAGTGTGCTGTTTGTAGTTTGCTGACTGAATGTGTTTTCTATTGCATTCAGATTTAAATGCACTTACTGTATAAAAAAGAAGAGATCACCTGGAAGTGTGTAACGATATGAAGATGCATTAATGGAGTGATTAGACCGCAATCGATGGAGCTTCCTTAAGCAAAGGCCCATACGAACATAGGAGATAGGGCAGGATCCCCAGAGTCTAGAAGCTGATGGTGGTGTATAAAGCCTCCAGGTGGTTGATGGAAACTTTCAGTTGAATCTCCCAGAACATCATGGAGGTCAAGGTGGTGATGGCGAGGTGGGGAGTTGCATAATAATAGGTCTGAAAGACAGAATGACATATTGATTGAGTGATATTTAAAGAACAGCATATAGGGACGCATTGGCTTGAGGAATATGGGCAGAAAGATTATTGGATAGGAATCGTGGAATTCCGATTATTTCTTTAGAGGCTTCTGTCAAATCCCAAAACTTTGGACTAGTATATCCTCTGGAGACAATGTATATCCACCATAAACACAATTAAATTGTTATCTAACTATATATTTTCAAGATACTCTCTCAAGGACCAAAGTGTTTGTCAAGTAAAACTTTGAACTGACTGTTATTAGAAATCTGCCTCTGGGGACCATGAATATATATAATACCAGGTTTGGCCAGTAGTTGTCAAGATGTTGTGCTCTGGTGTTGGATGGACCGACTGACCCTGACAATCTTTAAGTCCTGGGAACAATAGGGAAAAGAGCTTAGTGTACTGAATCCTTTTTGTCAGGTATTTGATGCATTGCAAAGACAGGTTTTCAATGTTGGGGCAGGCCTTCAGATCAACATCCCATCCACTTCAAAATTTGTGCTCGGATCAGTTACAGTACGTGAAAACATCACTCAGCATAAGGAAATTAACTCAAACATAACAACAACTTGATATTTATATCAAAAGCATCCTGAGAGCTCCTGGCTTAGCTGCTGTAATCAGGTAAGCTAAATGTCTCCTGTGGGGAAGTAATCTACTTTGATGCTCTGTCTGCTACCAAAACATTGAATCTGTGTCAGGCTGAGCAGCTACCACCAGTCCAGACCACTCTGTAATTCAATTACATTAGTTGACTCATGTCCTACTTAATGTCCAGGCAGCCAACAGCCTGATTACGGAAGCCACAAATTGTCAAATACCAAACCTGAATAAACATTTATGTCTCTCAAAAACAGGAGGGTTGTAATTATCCTCCGTAATGTTATTTCACAGGACAGATGAAGTACAGTGCAGGAGTTCGTTTCCCAGATCATCTACATATAAATTCAAACTGTTCTTCCTACTCAAAACTAGAAGTTTCAATGAACTCATTGACCTGGAACCAACCTCATCCCACAGCCTATAGACATTTATTATTAATGTTTCTGTGAATGATTAATGCCTTGAGTTCCATGTGATCATGTATTTTCCCACATTGCAATCAATAAAGGAAGCACCATTAATGCTCAAATGCAAGCGCTTACTGTAGACATGTGTATGGAGTCTCTTGTGGGAAAGTGATTGAAGATAGCACCACAGTAGTATTATTATCTGCCTTATTTCTACATTCTGATACTTTCTCTAAAATGTTACTTTATCAAAGTGAAACTCCAAAACTGATGGAGAAGATATATTGATGATGAAACCATATTATTTGCTAAAATTACAATATTTTTAATGTATAAAATAATAAGAATACACCAATGTGAAAGTGTTCTGTTCATCAAGCAGAAATGCAAAACATAACGTTTTTTTAATTACTTTGCTAAAATATTTACATTTTGGAAGTCAATTTAAAGACAGTGTTTAAGTGTAACTTCAGACGGCTTTGTAAAGAAAGTTAGCACAAAAGGCAAAAGAAACATTAAAAAACATTAATAAATTAAAAAAATACACCACTGCCCAGACTGTCTATAATTTTTTTTATTGCAACCCCTCATTTGTCTAAATACCAATATATGTTTGACCAATATATAATTTTGAAGTTATGTTGTCCCAATCCTATTATTGTCTTATGTATTTAAATTTCACTTAACACTATGCAAAAAAAGAAACTGAAGAACTTAGCTTTTATTTTTTTGGTCAACATTGGTTTTCATAGAAAGGCACATTTGGAAAACATCATTGAGGAAACTGAGATATCTTTTTCCCTTTTAAAATTTTAAACAGCTGTCATTTCATGTTCAACAAGCTGAGCATATGATTCTTCTTTGAAGAAAACAATGACATGAGTACATAATGTTGATGAGTGTATGGAAACATTATGATCAGATGGATTGATGTTCATCTCACTTTTCATCACATGCCGGATGAAAAAACACTTCTGCATGAGTATCATTTTACATAAAAAAAAACTTCTACCAGAAACATCATACTTTTACTCTGGTGCACTGTTATAATAATAATAAATTAAATAAAAACATAATAATAATGTTGTGCTTCCATCCTTTTACATGTTTATATGATTCAAAGGTCAAAAGTGCCTAAAGTCAAAAAGACTACTAGTGATTTCTCTTTTTGTCACCAAGCACCAAAGTTGTTTAACATGTTTAAATGTATGCCCCCTGATCTTTGGAAAGCTGTATTGAACTGTATTTTGGATTGAAGTACCATCATTTGGTCACTAGATAGAGCTACTTACCCGTGTTTATGATGGGTTCTGCAACTTCCATTATATGCAAACATCTCACTGGCTATTAATTCTGGAAATTACGCTGAACAATGAGCTTTATTAGACACCTAATTATATATATATATATATATCTGAATAGCACTTGGCTCCAAAATAAGAGAGCACAGTGGCATACTCAGAATGATATTTGTTTTCAATACAGCAATATACAGTGCAAATAACTGAATTTACCCATCAACTATATACCATTGTATTTAAATAAAAACTCGTTTCTACAGCATTGTAGTACAAATAAGTGTATCTGGACTTAATCAAAACATTTTTATAGAATCAGAATACTCCTATAACATCCCAAATATGACTTTGTGGTCTTAAAATATGATATTTAAAATACACATTTTATGCTTAGTTTTACCTCCTATTATCTCTAGCATTTTAAAATATTTATCTGATATATTTCGAGCACGTGCTTTGTTATAAGTCTATCATATCATATCCTACTTCCTGGATGTTTTTCCGGTGTTTTTTGAGTACCTGAGCATATTCTGAGCTCATTAAGACCGTTTTAACTCACATTAATGTGTTGTTGAAGTAATTAAGAGCGCTCAGGGCATCGTTACCTGTCTTATTTGATTGACGTCTTCTTCCACAAGCGGGGACAACGGGTTGCGCTGCACAATGGAATTGGAAAGGCGGTTGGAGGGCGGGCAGGAGCGCCGCTATCCAATGGGATCAGTGATGGGAGGGAGTTTGTCGAACTCCAGCTTTGTCCTAACTGGGACTCCTGAGCACAATATGACTGAAGCGCCTGCACCGTTATTCCACGGGACGGTGCGTAGGCTGAGCCCACTGAACACCGCTCACTTGCACCCTAACTTTGGATAAACTCCCCCCCCCCCCCCCCAGCATCTCCAAGGAGCCAAGGACTTTTGTTTTGTCTTTCAAGGGATTCTAAGATTCCGTTTTGAAAAAAACGCTATTTGAGGAGTTGAAATGAAACTTCCCTGATCTGTCGGAATCATTTTCCCCATTCAGAGGATTTGTTGCATTGAGACGCAGTGCTGCACGGATCAAATAACACTCCTGGAGTACTTTGGGACACTGAATAAGTGTGGACAGAGTCGTTTCTGTATTTCCCATTGAGTTTTCTCTGCACATTTGCTGGAATACAATGCTTTAGTTACTCGTCCAACCTCAGTAAAGTTGATGCATCATAGGCATGGACTCTGTCTGAGAAAGGTGGACTGGCTAACTGACCATGGCGCTCACAGGTAGGGGCTTAGGCCGGTTTCATTTGATTTTACTGATGTTATGGACTCTGTCGCAGTACTCAGCATCCAGCCAAGTCCGTCAAGAGTTTCAGGTCCTGGAGGAGCAGCCCGTCGGCACCTACGTGGGCACGATAGAGACCAAGCCCAGCTTCACGTACCGCTTCAGCGAGAACCACAAACTTTTTGCAATTAACTGCACCTCTGGAGTCATTTACACCTCCTCGGTGATTGACAGAGAGGTTTTGCAAAGTGATGTCATCAACGTAGTGGTGCTGTCCAGCCAGCCCACCTACCCCACTGAGGTCAGGATAGTAGTTTTGGATATTAATGATAACTCCCCGGTGTTTCCAGACGCGTCAATTGTCGTGTCTTTTAAGGAGGACGCCAGCAGCGGCAGGCAAGTGATTCTGGACACTGCTACAGATTCAGACATCGGAAGTAACGGAGTTGATCACACCACGTACAGAATAGTGAAAGGCAACGAGCAGAGGAAATTCCGTTTGGATATTACAGTCAATCCTAGTGGAGAGGGGGCATTCTTGCACCTTGTTTCAACTGGAGGCTTGGACAGAGAAGTTACTCCCTTCTACCAGCTCCTGATTGAAGTGGAAGACAAAGGAGACCCGAAAAAGTTTGGCTACCTGCAAGTAAACGTCACTATTCAAGACATAAATGACAACCCCCCTGTTTTTGAGCAAGATCAATATCAAACCAGTGTTTTTGAGGATGCAGCAGTAGGTTCTAGCATTCTGCAGATTACAGCGTCAGATCAGGATGAGGGAGCCAATGCTGAAATCAGTTACTTTTTAGATGAAGGAACACCTTTCCAAATTGACCCTAAAGCAGGTACTATTATTATAAAAGAGGGTTTGGATTATGAGAGAAAGAAAGAGTACTCCCTGACTATTCATGCAGTAGACAACGGGGTCCCCTCTCTGTCTGGCAGAACAGAAGCCACAATCAAACTTTTAGATGTGAATGATAATGACCCAGTAGTGAAGTTTAGGTATTTTCCCACAACTTCTAAATTTGCCTCTGTTGATGAAAATGCTCAGATTGGCACAGTTGTGGCTTTACTCACTGTTTCAGATTCAGACTCCCCCACAGCTAATGGTAACATATCTGTTTCAATCTTAGGAGGCAACGAGCAGCGACACTTTGAAGTGCACACTTCTCCTGTGCCCAATTTAAGTCTGATCAAAGTGGCCAGTGTGTTAGACAGAGAGAGAATATCCTCATACAACCTGACTGTGTCTGTGTCAGACAATGGCAAGCCTATTGCTAGATCCTCCTTTGCCAGTCTGGTTATTTTTGTAAATGATATCAATGATCACCCACCCATATTCCAGGAAACACTGTACAGAGTAGATATCAGTGAAGACATACCAAAAGGCAGCTACATTAAAGGGGTTTCTGCAACAGATGGTGACTCTGGGCAGAATGCCAACCTGCGCTACTCCCTGGTGTCTGGAAACACTTTGGGCTGGTTCTCCATCAGTGAAAACAGTGGTCTGGTTACCAGCGCCGCTTTGCTGGATAGGGAAATAGCATCTGAAATTGTGCTCAACATTAGTGCCAAAGACCAGGGGCTGCAGCCCAAGATTTCTTACACTAAACTTATAGTAAACATCACTGATGTGAATGACCAAGTGCCCACATTTACACAGAGCACATTTCATGTTTCCCTGGTGGAGCACGCTCCTGCTGGCACTGAGCTGGTGGTGCTGTCTGCCTCAGATGACGACCTTGGGGCCAATGGAACTATACGGTTCTCATTTGATGCAGAGACTCCAGCGACAGTCCAGGAGCTGTTTCGCCTGGATGCCGTGTCAGGGCGATTAAGCACAGGCGTGGAGCTAGACAGGGAGGATCAGGCCTCCTACTTACTCCACATCCAGGCAGCAGATGCAGGCAGCCCTCCTTTGCACTCTGTAGGGAAAGTCAACATCACCCTGAGGGATATCAATGACAATAGGCCAGTTTTCTACCCTGTGCAGTATTTTGCCAATGTGAAAGAGAACGAGCCCTCAGGTTCTTATGTAACCACTGTTTCTGCCACAGATCCCGATTTGGGTCAAAATGGCACAATCAAATATATAATTACAGCTGGAGATGCTTCCAAATTCCGCATTAATAGCAACACAGGGAAAATGACCACACTTGTGCCCCTGGATAGAGAGGAGAAAACTGCTTACCAGCTGCAGGTGACAGCTGCAGATGGTAGTGGCCTGCGTTCACACATCCAGGCCATAGTCACCGTAACTGTCATCGACACACAGGATAACCCACCAGTCTTTAGTCAGAGAGTGTATAGTTTTGTCATGTTTGAAAATGTGGGCATTGGGACAGTTATAGGGACAATATCAGCCACCACTGTAGATTTGAACACAAACATCTCATATCTAATCACCTCAGGGGATCAGAGGGGGCTTTTTGCTGTGAACAGCGCAGGTCAGATCACAGCATCGAGCCAGATAGACAGAGAGGAGCAGGGTTTTTATCAGCTTAAAGTTGTAGCCAGAGGTGGGGACATCACAGGAGAGGCCTTTGTTAACATCACTGTGAAGGACTTAAATGATAATGCCCCTCATTTTATTCACGCTGTGGAGCATGTGAGTGCAGTGGAAAACTGGAGCACAGGTCATGTCATATTCCAGGCCAAAGCTTCAGATCCTGATGAAGGGACAAACGGCATGGTGGTTTACAGCCTCAAACAAAACCCCAAAGGCCTGTTTCATATTCATGAGAAGCATGGCCTCATCACACTGACCGGGCCACTGGAGGTCACCACAAGCTCATACGAGGTCGAGGTCATTGCTTCAGACATGGGGGTCCCCCAGCACACCTCCAGCCTCATCCTTATCGTCAGTGTTTATGACGTCAATGATAACTCTCCAGTGTTTGACCAGCTTTCATATGAAATCATCATCCTGGAGTCTGAGCCTGTCAACAGCCGCTTTTTCAAAGTGGAGGCCACCGACAAAGATTCTGGTCTTAATGGGGAGATGATGTATGACATTTCTGGTGGCAACACAGGAGATGTGTTTGGCATTTTTCCAGACGGACAGTTGTACATCAAAGCAGAGCTGGACCGAGAGATACAGGACAGATATAACTTAGTGGTTGTGGCCAAAGACCGAGCTGTGGAACCACTAAGTGCCACTGTCAATGTCAGTGTGATTCTAGATGATGTAAACGATAACCGTCCCCTCTTTAACAGCACCAATTATGTGTTTCATTTTGAGGAAGAGCAGAAGAGGGGGTCGCTGGTGGGACGTGTTTTTGCAGAGGATAAGGACTTTGGCCCAAACAGTGAGGTCAGATATACATTTGAGACAATGCAGCCCAACTTTGAGCTGAATGCCATCACAGGGGAGCTGACCAGCACGCTGCAGTTTGATCGTGAGTCGCTCATGAGACAAAGAGGCGCCGCCGTGTTCAGCTTTGTGGTCGTATCGTCAGACCAGGGCCTCCCCAAGCCCCTCAGAGACCAGGCCAAAGTGCAAGTTTACATTCAAGACATCAACGACAACCCACCTAAATTCACCAAAGACATTTACCAGGCATCCATCTCTGAGTCAGCTCAAAACATGACACACTTGTTACGGGTCTCTGCTTCCGATGTGGATGAGAACAAAAATGGACTGGTTCATTATCACATCCCTGAAGGCAACGAGGAAAGACAGTTTACTATTGATAGCAGCTCTGGTCAGGTTATTTTAGTAGGAAAGCTGGACTATGAATCTACATCTTCCTATTCACTAAAAATCATAGCTGTTGATGCTGGAGCTGTGCCCTTGTCCTCCTCCTGCATGCTTAGTATTAGCATCCTGGATGAGAATGACAACTCCCCCTCCTTCCCTAAATCCTCACTGTCTGTAGACGTCCTGGAGAACATGAGGATAGGGGAGCTGGTGGCTTCTGTGACCGCCACTGATGCAGATTCTGGGCAGAATGCAGACATAACATACAGCATCACAGCCACAAACAACCACGGCACTTTCAGCATCAGCCCCAACACTGGCAGCATTTTTTTGGTGAAAAACCTGGACTTTGAAACTCAGTCATTTTACAAACTCAACGTCACTGCAAAGGACAATGGCAGACCACCACGGTCTTCCTCCATTCCTGTGGTCATTCAAATCAGGGATTTTAATGACAACCCTCCCATATTTGCCCCAGGAGACATTTTCAAATCCATTCCTGAAAATCTTCCCATCTCAGCCTCAGTCATGACAATTACAGCTCATGACACGGATGCAGACATAAACGGGCAGCTGGAATACTCCATTGTTCAACAGATTCCCCGGGGAAGCCACTTTAGCATTGACCCAAGCACCGGGCTTATCTACACCAACAAGGAAGTCGACAGGGAGTTTTCAAATCTGTTCGAGCTGACAATCAAAGCCACTGACCAGGCAGTTCCAGCTGAATTCCGCCGCTTTGCCCTTAAAAATGTCACAATATGGGTCACAGACCAGAATGATAATGTTCCCACTTTTGTGTCCCAGAACGCCCTTGTGGCTGAGCCCAACATAGTTATTGGCTCCATCCTGACAACAGTGGTGGCCTTTGACCCTGATGAGGGGGCAAACGGGGAAGTGGAGTACGAACTTGTGGAAGGGGACTCAAACACTTTCATCATGGACAGGTACAGCGGAGATATTCGTCTGGCCTCTCAGCTGGTGCAGTCCCGACTGCTGTACGCCCTCACAGTGTCAGCCACTGACCACGGCACCGACCGCAAGACCTCCAGAACTGAGCTGACCATCATCCTCCAAGGGATGGATGGGCCTGTTTTCTCCCAGCCAAAATACATTACTATACTCAAAGAGGGCCAGCCGCCGGGCACTAATGTCATCTCCCTGGATGCCTCAAGCCCGCGGGGCTCAGCGACCAAAGTGGAGTATTTCATTGTGGCGGTTCGCAGTGGTGGAAAAGCCGTGGGACGCCTTTTCACCATCGGCCGCCACACTGGAGTGATACAGACAGCTGCCGAGCTGGACCGAGAGCAAGGCTCCGACCTCTACCTGGTGGATGTGTATGCTATCGAGACAGACGCCAGCCAGCCTAGAACACAGCGTGCCGAGGTTAGTACACTGCTGACGTTTCTATTCTCTACAGGTACTGAAAAGCCACCTCATATTTTGTTCTATTGGTCTATTTGATCTGTTTGGCAGGGATAGGGCATGAACTCACCCACTGGCATTTGTTATAGACATTTGGATGGAATAAGTGTAATGAGATCAAGCTTTGAACTGGAAAAAATGGAGAGAGAAACTGTCCAAGTCGCACATAAAACAGAGGCACCTATTGCATTTCTCTGCTCATTAATTAAATTCCTTTTTTTTTTTACGCATGGCTCTGCGTTATATTAAATCCTCATTTTTTTGGACGTGAGTAAGGAGGCCTTGTTCTTTGGCATGATAACTTTATTTTTCCCATTCCCAAAAACATACTAGCCATAACAATTCATCATGAATGTGCCTCCTCTAATATTTTAGCAGTCCTGGAAAGGGAAATGAGTGTTGCATGTCTTCTGTGTGAGCCCCTTCTCATGAACTAAAATATTCTTATCAGCGGATATGAAGTGCACAAATCAAAAAAGGGCCGCTTTTTAATTTCCCCACTGTAGACATACATCATTCAGTGCTGCTGTTTCAGGTTCAAGGCCCATGATCGTTTCTACAGTGTCTGAATTAGAAATGAAAAAGAGTAATTTCATAAGGTCAGTGCAGGTATGCATCATCAGTGCCAATATTACTTTGAGCCCCTGAGCCTGGGGCTGTTTTGGCACTGGGGTGGTCTTGGGGTGCCTTTATACCACTGGGAACTGCTCCACAGGCAATAAGTGACCATTGAAATTGGGTGACCTCTTAAGACTGTGAAAGGATGCTGAGGGTAGATAGAGTGAAACTTAATCCACTGAGTTTGCATTATGTGATGCACCTTTTTCAGGCTTTCCCTAAAGAAAGAGGGAGTTAAATTCTCTGAAGTGTGATACGGAAACTCTAAACCCTGTTTTGGGTGGCTACGGCCTAGCCGCTAGTCAAATGAAAAACAAATGTGAGTCTATATATGTTTTGGAAATTTCAACCAGGACTTGAAATGCCATGTTATTATAGTCTTAATGACACACATACTGCATATACATTGGACTTCTCAGAGAAAAAACAAAAAGGTGTAAGCTTGTTCTCCTCTTCAAATGTGGTTTGTGATACTACATTTCAAAAAAGCCTGATGTGAAATAATTTAAAAGTTTAAAATTAGCGGGCTGCCTTTGACAGTTGTTATTGATGCCTTTTCCACCTCTACAAATATTGAAACTGAAATCCAAGACAGCAATCAGTTATTTGTGGACAATCTCACATATTATTGAAGTCAAGGATTACTTGGCAAAATTATGTTAGCTAAGTTAACTTAAAGGTTTGCTCGGGCCAAATGGGAATATCAAATGTTCTCTCACTTTGCCTGCAGCGAAGATGGCAATCTGCTTTCCTGAAGACTCTACTGTCGAGCTAATGAGAGAATATAGTGCTTCGGTGCTCCATTCCCAAACCTTAAAATCTAGATTGGTTTCATGCTAAGTCTGAACTGCCTCACCCCTTGGAGAGATGACTTTACCATACCACCTGGCTGAGCAGTTGATCTCTCCACTTTGAGAAGCGTGAGATCTAATATCTTGGAGGAATTCAAAGACATACAAAATATGGGCTGGTTTTGTCCTGAAATGCAATGGACAGCCATCTTAATGGCTATATTTTTAATAGCAAAACTGAACTGGTCATATTGATTATATTTGTATCTATCAATGGGACCTCAAAGTTGTACAATAGTGTAAACTTCCAGACTTAGACTAATGTTTTTCCAGTGCAGTGTTTATATACCAGATACCCAGTAGCAACTGGGGGATTATTTTCACCCCCAGGGTTGTGACCCGTTCACATTCTCCATTTCCTATTTTCCCCATTGATTGGATTCATGATGGAGAGCTGACATTTTTTCACCCTGCTATGCAGTTTTGATGTTTTGGAAATACTCAAACAAAGAGAATTTGACTGGACAAGCTTTATCAACGGTTGTGATCTTAAACAACTCAGGACCCTGCTGGGCCTGCAGTGGTAAGCGGAGAGAGAGGGGATTCCGTTTTTTTTTCTTCTTGGCATCTTAGATCTGTCATGTTTGTCTTTTGTTTCACACCTGGGTCATGTATGATGTGCAATTCTTTATTTTGATGATCATATTTGATTGTTCTTCTTCAGCAGCTTCTAAGTGTCACTTTAGAATGTTGTACAAATAACTTCATTACCCAGAAATCTTTGTTTCTTCCCCTAGCTGATACAGATAAAGATGCTGATATTAAATCTCTTGGCAGCAGATTCATCTATTGTTGGTGAATCCAGATTCCATTCGAAGTATTCAAGAGGATGTTTTTTATTTCACTCCCAAGTTTTGATTTGTCACTTCCTGCTATGTCCTCGTTTATAGGTGGTGAGAAGCCCTTTGCCCCCATAACTCACACAGAGTAAATTCACACAGACTTCTCTCTAAGAGCTCAAACTTTCAAGTACTGGTTCCACTTTTGGCCACTGCCTAATCATTGATGTGACATCAGGTGTTCCCATGAGCTGTTAAAGACAGAATATGTATGTATATGTTGATTGCCTACAGTAGAATGATCTTTAAAGAAAAATAAGGGAATAAGAGCAAAGGTTAAAGTCAGAAGACGTAGCAAATGATAGGAAAGTCTTAAAGGAATATACCACCAAAAAGCTATAATTTATCAAACACTTGTCACTTGTAGGATTGAAAGATGAAACTTTGTGGCTTGGTATTCTTAGTTAGTTTCCAACACATATTTTTGCCAAAATATAGCTTTTTGTGGCTTTTATTTTACCTGTTTTGTCTAATGGGATCTAAATAGCAGCACACACATCAGCAAAGTGTTGTTATACTGCTCTGCTTACCATTTGTTAGTTGCTATGTGGTCAGCTGTTTGTCTTTTGCTACCAACGTAAGTGAATGGGGTTGCTGCTAACTTTTTTTATAGCCACCTTTCAAAACCAATGTGTCCTACCCTAAAGATGGGTTTTTGGTGAGTACTCATTAAAGAAATACCACCATAGGACAAGGAAGAATTCAAGTAGAAGTGACAAGTAAAAAAGATTTCTCTCATTGCATCTATCTCTGTTTCTTGTCCTCTGTACTCTTTCATTTCATCTGCCCCCTGACATTCAAACCCTCCAGTCCCTGCTACAACTGTTTTCTTAAACTCACTGTGAATCAAAATGAAGTGCTGTTTTTTCGGAGAGGCCCTGAAGTGCCACATCAGTCCTTGCCCCCTCCTCTTAAAGGCATTGTTCCCCCTTGAAAGTAAACACAGTCGGAGTGTTCAACAGCCCTTCCTTTGTTTTGCCTTCACAGATAGAGTGTTGCGCTGCCCCGGCCGTGGATCGGGAGTCTTTTGTTATTTTTTTGTCTGTGCCAGCGTCTCGCCTTGGCAGATTTAGGAGTGTGTATGGATGCCCCTGTCAGCCAGCTTTCCTCCCCTCTCCTCACCAGTGAGGGATGTACGGTGGAGCTGTTTGGAGTTGTGAGATTGAAGAAAGAAAGAAAAAGAGTGTTTTTGGGAGGGTTCTGGACATGTCAGACGGTGTTATTGGGAGTTGTGGGAATGAAGGAAGAGGAGGGGTGGAGGGAAACATTTTGAGTTGGGTTCTGGAAGTGCCGACATATGCGGTGTTGCAAGGAATCATGGGAAAGAAGAGGCAAGGGCATGGTTCCTGACTATGTCCTAAGCAGGTGGGAGCAAGAGTGCTCAATCTGCCTGCCCAGAGCTTTTGGACATTACGGTCAGGGAATGTAGATGGCTGAGGCAGATACAGAAATCCAAGTTGATCTCTGTTGCTATGGATAGCTTGAGCTCTGTTATATTCATCCTCCTCTTTGTCAAGCTGTGTATGTTTGTGTCTTTGCATTTATTTTGTGTCTGTGAGTCTGTTTTGTGTCTCTGGTAATCTGTTTGTGTCCCTCTCTGTGTTGTGGATCAGTCTGATTTATAAATCTCGTTGGCAACAAACTCCGTCTCTTTGATATTCTTTTCTGTCTCTCTTTAATTTTCTTTCTCTGTGTTTTGGTGAATCCTGAACCTTCTCCAACATGAACTCTGAGGGAAATGTGTTTAGGGCATGAGAGGCAGTGTTGAGGTTGTAGAGAAGACATCTGAAAATACATAAAACCTGCAAAGCCAGCCAGGTCAACAAGACAGGGGGAAGAAGGGCATGTATGCCTGGACAATACGATATGCGAATTTAAATATTGATGACTGCAGTTTCCAGGCAAAGGTCGAACAGTGATACTGATAGCCCCCTAAGCAGCACGTTTGGTGTTCTTTGTGGAATCAAACTGAACAGAAAAAAATTAATGTTTTGATTACATTCGAATCAAACAAGCTTAGTATTAAAATTTCATGTTTCTCAGAGGGGACATTTTACAACAACTGGAAGAGGAATGATGCAGAACAAACTGTTTCCTTGTGTATTATAATTCATGGTCCAATTGCAATTTTTTTGAGTGAATCTTTGCTCATGCATATGTGCTTGAGAAAGGGTGGTAACAGTCCAGTTCAGCCATGACCGAGGTTGTGATTCATGCAGTAATCCAGCTGGACACGCGTTTTTGAAATGGTCATTGAGGAGGTGAGCATCTGCTCGGCCCTCCTGGTAGGTGGTCGCTTTGGGTGAACCTGTGGGTGAGCCGGCACTGAGAAGCACAGGTTGTCCCAGAGCGCCTGTCCGTATTTATGAGACATTCGCCATAAAAGTTGGAAAAACATTCAGTCATGCATAGATGCGTGCAAGCAAATGCTGCCAATCACACACACAGACACTGACCACACTCCTCAAGTACAAGAAAACTTGAAATGAAACTCAATAATTTTGACTGTGGTTACCATTTAGATTATTATTATGTTACTGTCAAATAAGATTATTGGGATGCTTTGTGACTTTTATTCTGCAGATTCAAATTGATCCTTAATGAAGTCAGAGATTTATGTCCTAACCTTATTACATGAGGCTGTTTGTCTTATTTCATTTATTTTGTGGCACAGTGTAACTTCGTTTGGAAGCATTTACGTCTGCTCTCAAGCTCATTTGAACACTGCAGATGAATATTAATGGTACTTTGTCTTTTTCTAGAGTTCTTACTGCTTTAAGTCTCTAAAGTTTTAACTGTAGTTGTATAACAAGCTGTCTCATATTTCACCATGTTTGACTTTCTTCTCATTTGGAAGCAGCGGCTGGCACAGCTCATAATACACATTTGTCAAACTCGGGTCAGAAGCAAGGTCATATTTTTTTGCTGTGCCATGTTCTATAAAGTTAAGTGTCACATTAAAAAGAGCAAAACTAACTGTTTTTGGCTAGAAATCACAAAGGCTGTTAAATCCCACAGTTCACCAGTGTGTTTCAGTATTTTATAAAACATTTTTAGAAGAGACTTCGATCTTGGCTGATAACTTACTCCATTGAGTGTGGAGTCGCATTCATTATCCATATCATACATTAAGCTACATTAATGTGTTGCTTGCTTGTTTGTCACATTCAGCATTTGTTTTAACCTGCTTGAAATCCAAAAAGTCTAAGACTTTATTGTGTCTAGTGAGAAAAATGGCTTGCAAAACGGTTTACAGCAAATAAATAAAGTGATAATATGCAGAAAAGTACATGATGCCTTTAATAAACTGAAGTATTTTGTTTTGTTAGAAATGTGTCAATGCTAGTGCCAATACGATGCCTGAGTTATGATACTGATATTACTTTAAAAAAAAATTATATTTGATGATATTTAAAATTATTATTTTTGATGGCAAATTTATTTTGTGACCCTTTTTAAAATGATGAAATGTTTGTGAACCATTTGTGAACAGTTCAACTAAAGAGGTAGTGAAAAAAAGCATTAGAAATGTAACATAGTTTGGGGTAGCAGACATATCTATTTTCAACTCTATCCTGTTAATCATCTAGTGACTCCTCAAGTTGGTCTTGTGACCTCTTGTGAGGATCCCGAGCCCCAGGTTGGGAAACACTGTCATACTTTGACAATACAATACAATCATGTATTTATCAATGAAGCCAAAGTTCTCAAATGTTAAATGTTGTCTGTAAGGTTATAAAGACGTTGCCTAATAAAATAGTAAAAAATTGTCAAAGATTTGGTTTAAATCAGGAACTATTAGATCAAAAGAGTAGGTTAACAAGGTTACATATCTGATCAAGCAGTTACTGAGGCTGCTATGGACAAATTTCAGTCTATACCAAATAAGAATTGATGTTCAATACGGAGCCCTAGGTTACTGCATCAGTAAAATCTAGATATTGTTGGGTCTAGTCAAAGTAAACTAAAGTAAAAGTACACACAATTACCTTTGAGCTTTCAATGGTATTGTCTTTTCTTTGTAGCATTCATTGTATTGTCTTTTGTGGCAAACAGAATTGTCCTGGTGTGGTAACTCCACCCTGCTACTACTCTAAACAGGTTAAAACAAAAATTATTCACACACTATTTTTAAACTTGGTTTGCCGCTAAATTATGTTTATAAAGAATGTACATGTATATTAAAAGAAAACTCTTTCAGCTCTGCGGTTGACTGTCCGCAGTTTTTTTTCCTTTTCTTTTTTACCCCCTTTCTGCCTCATGTAAAGTCAATGCTGGACCTTGGGTTAGAATAATAAATAAATGTGGCCAGAGCTTTGCATGCTTCGCAGAGTTTTGCATCATCAGGTTTATTTTCACATCAGAGATACATTTCTCTTGTTCTGTGACTTTGATTGTCATGCCTCATTTGGGAGGGGTCATTCCTCTGTCTTAAGCACACATACTCAGACCAAATGTGCGACTGAAATAGTATTAATCTCCACTGGGAAAGCTTTTTTCCTTTGGTCTGTAGAATCAGTCATGATCAAAAGGGAGCCATTTAACGATTATGTACCAGGAGGGAGGGATTTCTTCAAGTGCAATCAGAAAGGTCCATCAAAAGCTGTGATCTAAAGTTTCTGAGCTTTATAGTCATTCAACCACAGCTAGGTTGATTGGGAGTAGTTGAGGTGGGAATGGTCAGGTATGACTTGGGTTGTACATTTCCCTGAGCAAGTGCTACGCAGGGAAATAAATCTTTGCCTGAGTATGACTACATCCAGGAGATTTCTTCATGACTTTTCTTTGCTCTGCTCTGACTGTGAAGGGACTATAAAATATGCCCAAGTCTGTCCAGCTTTGAAAAAAAAAAGTTCCACTACCTTCACTTGTAAAACGAAGGGAGTTGGAGAGAAGGGGGAGAGTGGAGGGTTGATTTTGGCACATTCTCTGCGGTAATAATGGATCCCAGCTACAGAATGATTTGTTCTTACACGTGACTTACCAGGCTCTCTAGCATCAACAAACACTCGAACACATCCACATGCAGCGATACACACTGCAAATTGCCATTGTTTTTAGAGGTCAAACTTCACTGTGCTGCCTCGCCAGTGACCCGTCTCTCTCTTTGCTTTTTGTCTTAAAAAATTAAAAATAAAAGATCTCGCTCCTGCTTTTTTGCACATCTCACTTCCCGCTGGCCGTCCATCAATGACACCTTCAAAGTGACATTTACTGCGGTCGTCTCCTTCAGAGATCCTCCCACCTCCAGGGACATCAAACGAGAAGGGTAGAGAAGATGTGCATTTCTGCATCGTATACACAGTTCTCACATGCACACGCAGGCACACACACACACACAAACACACAGAAATGTACACACACACCATCTCTACAGCTTGCCGTGAGACAAGCGACCCTGAGCAGGAAGGGGTATCTCCCACAGCCCAGGCAGATAATTTAGGAGTAAAATGGGAGATGGAGAGAGGAAAGTAAGGGGGGGGGGGGGGGGGGGGGGCGTTAAGGGTGGGACACTGCATGGGGGGGGAGGGGATATTTGTAAAAGCCGCGAACCCAAAAAAAAACAACGGCCACCCA
>JAVQJL010064249.1:0-33085 GCA_036024295.1 Nannoperca obscura | reverse complement strand
AGGTGGGGGAGGCGGGGCTGGTGACCATGGCGGGCGTCGAACTCATGCCGCTGGACACTACGGAGGACGCCGGCACGTGGCGGGCGTGTAAATCAGCACCGGGGCTGGTCGGCTCATCTGTGGGAGGGGGGGAGGGAACGAGGGGAGGCAGGAGGAGAAGAGGAAGAGGGGAAAGGTTTATAGGTGTTAAAAGGTCAGGAGGGGAAAGGAGGGAAGTAAAACGGGGTTAGATCAGGAGAAGGTGTGGAAGAGGAGAGGGTTTGTAAGGCAGAGGAACGGAGAGGAACGGCAGGGTCACCGTCGGAGATAGTTAACAAGATTATTCATCCAGCAGCTTCCATTTCTTTCACCTTCTGTTTGAGTTTCATTCGTTCCACCGAAAAATCAACACACACAACAGTCGTACATCTAGAGTGAGTCATTTTCTAGATTCCAGTGAGAAGTACACGAAAGAGAGAGAGACCACAAACACGAGCGTCTACGGCCATTTACGAATCCACAAAAGAAGCTACAGGATCTAAAACCTGTGCAGCTGTCTCCGGAAAGAACAGATAAAGTAAAGAGACATAAAGTCACACAGGCACATGGTAAAAAAGGCAAATAGTTTACAGATAATGCAGTACCTGTGTCTTCTGCTGCCATAGGAAGAGATATTCAGCTGCTAACGGGGGGGGTTGTAACAGATCAAGTGTCTTCAGGTTTCAGTTCTTTATGAAATCTATGATCTGATACATGTGAGGATGCACGGGAGAGAGAGTGCCACAATCCAACGAAGACACAAAGAAGACTTGTGGATCATGTAAAGGAGGTATTTAGTGGTAGTTTCTATCTGATGGGTGAAGCTTCAGTGTTCAAAGAAGCAATAAGCAGCTTTACAGGTCACACAGGCTACAAGTCTTTAACAGTTTCAGCAGATGTAAAAGGATATGAAACCACAACACACACACACAAACACACTCACACTTGACTGACAGGGAGGATTATATTTGCATAAGGTGAAGAGAAGCCAGGCTTTGGGTGTGTTCTCTGTGGGAACAACAGAGGGCAGCACAGCCTCAGACAGCTCTGCGCACTGGAAGGACTCAACGACCACCACACAGTCGTTTTTTGAAAATTCTTGCTATGGTTCCTCATTTCATGTCACTCTTTCTCACCTCTCTGTCCCTGAAATCATGTTATCATCCCTGATCTCCAGCCATTGTTTCCATCTTTCACCTCTTTTCTCTCTCTGTCCCCTCTGGCTTTCTTCCATCTACCACCCTTGCAGTTCTATTCTTCCCTCCTGTGCATACTGGAGCCCGACACGAGGAGGAAAACATTTCCAATCTGGGACGAGGAATCTGCCTGTTTACAGCGCGAGCCCAGAAATAGCCGGGCTGTGGGTTTAACAAAGGCCGTCATTAACGGGCAGCCAGAGAGCGAGCTCAAGAGCCACCAGGAAGACGGAACAGCAGAGGGGAGCAACATACTGCAGCACGCTCTGGACTAACTCTGCAGTAATACATGTATGGACTTCAGCATTCAGAGATTACATGGGGAAGAAAAAAATAAATAAACTCCTCCACATACAAGCTGATGCTGTGAATATGTACCATATCTTAAGTTTGATGGTTTTTCAGATTAATAAGGGTTGAGTAAATTCTTCTGCCTCTTAAGCTTCCTTCAAAACTCAGTGGATTACTTCAAAAATGCATTGTTAGGGAGCAAGCATATAGCACGGCTATCTTTACTTACTTTACTTATGTGCTGAAAAGTAATATTTTAGAGTTGAAGGTTATCAGCAACAGTTTGAGAAATATAAACATGTTTTTCTGCAAAACCTTTTTTTAATTTAACATAATAAGTCAAACTTCTCAGATGTTAAATGCAATACAGCTGCACACAAATCCCGCCTAAATGAAAAAGCCTATCGTCGACAAAAGTATGGTTTAAATCAGTAAAAGGCAGGTTGAGGAAGAGACAGACAAGTAGTGTTAGTGCCACCAACAATTATTTTCATTAACGATCATTCTGCAGGTTATTTTCTATGTTACTCACAAATGCAAATCACTGTTTCCTGACGACGAGTCCAAATCCTCCAAACTGAGCAGCTGGGACCAGCTCACATTCATCCTACTTACTTCAATCATGACAAACAGTTTTCAAAGCAGTTGTCTGTTGATTATCGGTTCATCGACTGCCGATTAATCATTAAATTGTTCCAGCTTTATAAACTAGACTATAAATCTGCCCACGTATTAGAACTTTTGGTCCATGACAGCTTTCTATACTCTGTGCTACGGTTCGCATTTTGGTCCATATAAAAAAAAAGGAACATTGCCCAGAACGGGTTAAACAGAAAGAGTCTAGAAAAAAAGAGAAAGAAAGAGATTAAGAGACAGGAAGACAGAGAGAAAGAGGGGGGCCGGTGCCTGTAAGACAAGACAGAGGGGACCAAAGCCAGTACAGAAGGTCTTGGTCCTGGTCTGTTGTGTCCAGGGTCTAGCTAGTAAAGATAGAATGACCCCCCCCCCCATGCACCCACACAGACACACAAACCCCTTCATCTTCCACAGCAGCACAATAGCAGCATTGAGGGCGGGCGGGAGCTGAGAGTATGGGCCCCTACTGTTCCCCACAAGGGCCGCCACAAAAACCTCCTGGTAATTTACAGCTTACATTCGTGTTGGATAACTCCAAGTGTATACAGAGTAAAATACAGCATCTGCTGATGTGCCTTCCTGTTTTATTCACATTGTATGTGCTACAGAAATAGACAAATTCTAAATAGTTTGGAAAATGTCTGTCTCTTAAACGTCATAAAAACATATCTGTAATCAGACACAGCCCGCCTTTGTGCTCTCTACCTCGCAGACGTCCGTGCTTTGCAGGCAAGAACGACAACAGCCTATTAAATCGCATGTTCCCAAACTGACTCAGATCGTATCAGCATCTCTGTCAGAAAAAGAAAGAGATGGAGAAAGAAAGAGAAGAGAAGGGCTAGTTCTTGTCTACGGGGAGAAACTAGCCTAGTTTCAGTTTATGGTCATTAAACGTGTCCCGGCCTGCAGCTCTGACTGCCTGGTTTCTGAAGGTACGAGGCAAGAATGTGCTCTGACAGACTGCGAGAGGCAGGGAGATGCCTCATGCTTTGCTGAGCCTCTGGATTTTCTCTCTCTGAAATGACTTTCTCAAATTTCGGTGGCCATTCCCTGTCAGCTGATTTGAATCTTTTCGGGGTTAGGGTTGGCTGCGGCTGTTGACAGGGTGACGGAGGCACGGCTCGTCTGATCGACTAACTAGGAGGTGTGTTGGTTGAGAGGTACAGCTGTGTGCCTACAGAGAGGTACAGGTCGTGTGTTCGACCCCGGACTCCCCCGGTCACCTCCCCACTTGTAAGTCGCTTTGGATAAAAGCGTCTGCTAAATGCATAAAATGTCAAATGTAAACTTCATTTGCATATGGTTTGACTTAAATGCTGCTGTACACGTCTAGTCATACAAGCCACTGTGAAGCCTGCACAGCCCCTTCTCTTGGAGTCTTTCGGAGCAGGGAACAAGCTGGGACATGACCACAGTCACCTCCCACTGACACCAACATATGTCGGCCATAACTGTACAGGACATGCAACCTCACACTCAGAACTGCATGCCCAGAAGCTATTACAGATTTAATTTAAATTTAGGGTACTAGACTATGAGTTGGGTTTTCCTGAACAAATAATAATATTTCAGTGTTAGCTGCATTTCTTTCTGCTTAATCCAGAAAAAGACGATTTTGTCTTTTGAAGGCAACATTTCTTTCTTTGGATATTTTTTAAAGGCAACATTACACAAAGCTAAAAGTGAACCGAACTGTAATGAAGCACTTCTATCAAAATTTTTTATAAGTAGCCCCTTTGTGATACAGCCTTTCGAAATTTCAATAGCTAAGATAAAACAGCCATGCTAGCTGCTCTGTGAGGCTATACAGAGGTGCTTAAGTCCAATGCTAACGCTAGCATGGCAATATGCTCACAATGATTAGCAGGTACAATATTTACCATGTTCATCGTCTCAGCGATGTTAGAATGCTAACATTTGCTAATTAGCGTGAAACACAAAGTAACTGAAGCACAAATCATCACTTAACCTGATCAAAGTCATTCAGATAGCATGGCTAAAAACATATATATGAAAGAAAGCCAAGAAAAAACATGATGACAGGCTGACACACATCTGTAGCACTACCCTGCTCACACACACACACACACACACTCATGAAGTTAAGACTCCACCTCATATCCTCAGCACGGTGAGTTGACCTTAGAGGACGTGACCAGGCAGCAATTCCCATCAGATATGATTCAAACTACTAATACTGTCTGTAACTGAGGGAAGTGCCATTGTTACCCAATACAAACATTCATAGACACACGCACACACACACACGCACACACACACACACACACACCAGCAGAATCTCAATGAGAGAATGGAAATTGCATCTGAGAAGAGCCTGAAGAGACAGACAAGAAGGAAATTAAGGAAACACACACATTCCCCCAAACTCATCATTTTGTCTGGATTATAGCTTTCCCCTCACTCTAGCTTTCACTAACATTCAATAAACACTCAACATGGATTATGTTTTTAAAATGGAAGCGATGAAATCTCAAGGTTAGTTGGAGGTTTTGTGAGGGCGATTAAGGCACTAGAGAGGGGACTCAGAGCTCAAACATTCCTTGCTTACCTATGAAGGGGATGGAGGCCAGGGAGTCGTCCTCTGTGGGGAGGGGGGCGAGGTTTCCGTTTGGTTTGCGTGGGGTTATATTTCCTGTGGAACCAGGGGCAGGAGCTGAGTCCTGGGGATCAGGTGAAAATAAAGAGGGTTCTAGACCGTCCATGGGCAGCGCGTAGTGGGGATGGCGCATACCGTGGGCGTTCCTCCGCCCGGTGGGAGGTTTCTGCCTCAGCACCACTTCCTGGGTCTGTGCCACCACCTCCTCCTGCCCCTCCTCTGACCCTTGTTCCCTCTCGTGGTTTGTTGGCCTGTACGCTCGGTCCTGGGTTTCGGGAGTGGCGGAGGCAAGGGGGGACGTGGTAGAGGCAGGGATGGGTGCCGTTGTGACCTCTGGGGGGCTGGTTTTAGGCACTGGGGTCCAGTTCAAGTGGGGGCCAGAGTACGAAGGGTCCCTGAAAGAGTGGGCTTGCTGCATGATGCGCCCCGTCTTGCGGTAAAATGAGGGGCTGTAGCTGCGGTAGCCCACCGGCTGGTCGTCCATGCTCTGCCCAGGGGGAAGCCGCCTGCTCTGGGGGGCAGCCTGCTGGGGCGGACACTGGGGGTGGGCCTGGGTGGGAGTCTGGGGGTGGTGTTTAGAATGTGACTGTGAGTGTCGGGACATCGGAGGAGCTTGTGCTGCACCGTAGTGGCTCCCCTGCCTCGGATAGGCGTCAGTCCTGGGGGGCGGCTGGGGAGCCTGCTGGAGCCATGAAGGCCTGTCAAACCGAGGCGAGTCCAGCATCTCTAACGAGCGGCCATGGCGATCGAACTGGGCCAGCAGGTTTTCAGAGCGTGTTCGGGTATAGTTAGCGGCTGGCTGGCCCCTACCTGGGCCCCCCTCCCAGTCTCCATAGGACCAGGTGGGATCTCCATGGGGTCCTGGTCCTGACTGCTGTAGTAACAGCAGAGTGTCCTGGGAGGCGCTGTGCGGCCAGCCACCTGTCCGCTGCTGCTGCCTCCTGGTTTCACTGAGCCGGTCCTGAGAGTAGCTGCGGTGGCGGGTCTGCATGTTGTGTCCTGAGCGCTCCGGCAGCTGGTTGTAGTACCAGTCAGAGAGGGCCTGCTGGCAGCGCTCACTGCGGCCATGGCTGAGCTGGGGCGGGGGGGGGCTGGTCCAGGCTGAGCTGGACTTGCGTGGCTGAGCCTGCGAGGAGCTGGCAGCGTGGTGGTTAGGGTAGTGGACTTGCAGCGGGCTGGACAAAGGGCCTCCTGATGAGGAAGAGGAAGAGTAGGAGCGCCCCCTGGTCTGGCCTTGAGGCTGCTGGCTAGTCATCCCGTACTGGATCTCCTCTGTGCGGTGGGCTGGGCTGCTGTGACCCACACCGCCTGGCTCTACTGCCCGCCCTTCCTGCCAGCTGGCGGGGCTGCCCACAGCAGAGCGGTTGTCCAAGGGTGAAGAGGGGCTGGACGAGCCTGGCCAGCGACTCCAGTTATCCAGCTGGTTCTGGCCCATAGGGGCAGACGGAGGGGCTCCAGCAGGGGGCGTGGTCTTGTTGCGTGGATAACAGAGGGGAGGTGGTGGTGGGAGGTTCTCAGCTCCCCCTGAGTAGGGTTCGTTGCCTGTCAGGTAGGCATCCTGGGAGTATGCCTGGGCGAGGGAGGGAAGGTGGAGGAGAAGTGAGATACGACATGGCAGGAAGAAAGCTTGAAGAAAAGGTGAGTATGTGCGGCAGTGACGTGTAAATCAAAATGTGCTTCACTGTAAACAAGTTTGACAACAACACAGACGCGTAACTCCAGAAGACGACTCCATCCCGCTGTACGTTACACAACAAGCCTCAGAGTGAGATCGTCTTCCAGCTCAACTCCCCTGCCACAGATTGTCCCCAGGGTCTCAGCCCTCAACACAAACACATGCTAGCTTGCAAACTCCATGAACCCCCCTGAGCAAAAGCCACAACGCTCACTGCCCAGCAGCCAGCTGCAAATGCATATCCAGTGTTGTCAGAATATACATACACACACTGCGCTGCTTTAAGAAAATAAAAGTGTATATTTAACAGATTATTTTATCAATTTGTCACACCGTCACATTTAAATCATCACTTACAACTTCGACTCGACTTCATAACACCGGAAGAACAAGAAGATAAACTTACTTGCTAAGTTACTTACTTGCTCCTTTTCGACCCTCATGATTAAGTAAAGCTAAAATCACATGACAAGTTTTTCAAGGTTTACCTAGACCGTCCAACAGAATCCAGAACCTTTCCTCAGCCTGCATGTTAAGCTTGTAGTCACCACAAACAAACACAGAGGAGGCAGAGCAGAGGACAAGGCAGAAGACTTATTGCGAGCGACACTCCAGCTGCTAAAACCTGCCTTTTTCAGATTTCACACCCTCCCCCCTTCTCACAGAAACATTCAATCTTTTGCCTTTTTTCTATTACTTTTCTCGTGAGTTTCCTATCTGTTGGTCTCCTTGTTGTCTCCTCTCTCGGATCCTTCCAAACTCCCTCTCTCTTCCCTCTGATTCTCTGCCTTACTCCACCCTGTGGGAGTGTGGAGGGAGGCGCAGCACTGGTGATGTCATGCTAGGAATGCAGCAGATACAGGCGTAGCAGCGAGGGGAGGAGTGTGAGGACAGAGGAGTGGGTTTATCATTTAAAAAAACACGGCAGCACACTTAAACAGAGAACCCACTTTTGGGTCTTTTGGCAGGAACGCTGGCGTTTCTGCATGTGTGAGAAGGATCGCTTAAATCTGGTGATTTGCGTGTTGACACGTTGCTCCAGGTTAATGGGAGGGGCGAGGGATGATGCATGTCTGATCATGTGAGCGAGCATGGAGCAACCTGTGGAGCGACAAAAATGTGTGCTACAGTGCATGGGTGTGTGAACGAGCAGTGAGCTGGGTGTTATTTTTAAAAAATGTAAGCTTCAACAGTCGGGATACCAGTGGCTTTTAATGAATGCGTGTTGTCATCTAATCACAGAGCAAACGGCCTCTGACTCACTCTGCAGCCATCCGGGAAAGAAATCTCTACATTCACCAACAATGACGGAGTGAATCCAGGTTGAACAAGTGCTGCGGAATATTCAGGTTCCTGCAGCATTTTGCTGAAATAATTCACATTGAACAAAAAACCGCTTGTGCACTTCCCGAGCCATGTATCAAAGTGTGTAACACATCATATGTGTGGGTTAGTTGAGGTGTTTTGGTGGGTTAAGGTGCGTGAAAAATCCCATACTCACACTTACCAACTGAAGCACGTCTTCATCTTTCGGCATAATGGAGAGCTCCAACATACTCTCACTGCAAGACAGGAGGAAGAAGAGGGGAGGACAGGAGGAAGAAACACAAACAAGACACGGAGGTCAAAAACAGATGCAATATCCTGACCTGGTGCTTGATACAGAGTGTGAGA
The DNA here is from genome assembly GCA_036024295.1 of Nannoperca obscura. Classification (NCBI taxonomy): domain Eukaryota; kingdom Metazoa; phylum Chordata; class Actinopteri; order Centrarchiformes; family Percichthyidae; genus Nannoperca; species Nannoperca obscura. Next base: position 24,978 of record JAVQJL010064249.1, on the reverse strand, counting down.
CACAAAAAAGAAATATATTTGTACCAATTTCTGTATTAATCTCAATAATGAATCCTCTGATTAACTGAAACATCAGCAGCTTCAGTCCTGCTGAAGAGTGCACCAGCTGGAGACGCACATATTTGATCTGTATCAGGCTTCATTGTCTTCATTAAGTGGATCAGCTATCGGCCAGATGCAAGCGATCCGCATCAAATACCCTTTCACCATCAATGACATTATAAAATTCAGTGCCTTCTTGGTGTCATTCACATTTACTATAAACTCTTTTGTTTTTAGGGCTGCAGTGATCCCTGACCCTGATGCCCTAACGTGAGTTATAAAGATTTTATAATTTGGGGAACAGAGAGACCTGAGTCGGACTGTACGTCCCTAACACCAGCCTCTGACCTCTCTGTGGGTTTGGGACGAGAATTGTGACAGAAAGACAGCCTAGAAACTTTCAACGGATGAAACTGTTTCTGTCACCAGATAAAACCTTACTGGTGTACTGGAGTCCAGTGTGTGTGTGTGACACACTGTGGAGAACCACAGGACCTGCCTTTGGGACCATGTAGAGTTCACTCCTTCAGGCAACTCTTTTTAAAAAGACACTTGTGTCTAGGTGTCTGTCACCGGTATGGTGAGCCTGCAAAGAAAACGCCAACAGACGGTTCGCTGAATCAACACACCGAAGGCTGGACGCGCAGACAGGCAGGAGGTCTTACCTGTTCTGGATGAGGGCTATCACCTGCGAGTACGTCTTTCCAAGGACACTCTCTCCGTTCACCTTCACCAGCCGATCCCCTGCAAAACACAGACATATTATCACATTATATACAGGTCTCTATGTTGACCTCTGACCTCTCAGGCAGGCGCAGACTTCCTGCAAATGTAAGCTAAGCTTGGCAACAGAGACGCTGAGCAGGGACACGTTTCCTTAAGAGAGCTAGGCAGCTAGCAAAACTTGAAATTCAGGGGGAACAGGCAGGCAAAACATGAAGAAAACATGAGGTGTCTTTTAGTGGTCAATCAAAATATCTTTCATGACAAGTTTGTCCACAGATTCACAGTCAGCGCATGTACGTGTGCAAAGTTGCGATGTCTAACAACAGAAAATGCAGAGACGCGCTACATAACAATGTGTTCAAAGTTTGTACGCGTGTATGGTGACTTCACGCAAGCTGAAACGCATACAAAGTGCTCAGAGCGTATGTGTTTGCATACGTTCATGCTGGCATGTGACTTTCTGGATGTGACAGCTTGTGTTAAAGCAGGCACACCGGAGGACTGGTTGGGTCTGTCTGAGCTGCTGGGAGCAGACTGCTGCCCTGCTGAGGCAGCAAAACACAAGGGAACACTCCAGCGGGTCTGTCACATTCAAATGCTACTGATCATTTGAGTTGTCATACTGGTATCTGTATTATATCACCCAAAGAAGTAAAAAAAAAGAAAAAAAAAAAGAGAAATCTTATATAATATCTCTGGGCATCTGCTCGTGTCTGCAGCGTCACATGACCGGAGCTGTACCCAACAGATTTACAATGCAAATCAGGATGTTCATGCTCCTGCACCATATCTTCCCTTTACCTGTGCACAGGCCCGCCTGGTGGGCCGGACCTTTTTCTCTCACACTCTTCACAAATATGGTGTCCATCGGCTCCAGTCGACCTTTCTGATACCCTGGATGACAAAAGACGAGGAAGAGGAAATGCAAAGATCAGAGGTTGTACCTGCTGGATTGTTAAAATGCAATATTGTTGTAAAAGTTCCTTTCGAGAAATAAAGCTGTAGGTTGCTCGTGGTGTTTAAAGACGAGTCCTTTTTGATTAATGCTTTAGAATACCTGTGTTTATGACCTTCCTGTGCAATCTATTAATACATAACATTAATTGTCTATTATTGTTCCCATATGTGTGACTAAGTGCAGCTGACTGCTTTAGATGCAGTGCTGCATAGTGTCCTGAAGGGGGCGCAGGAAGGCTGCAGAGCAGAGGTGACAGGAGGTCCCGGCTCATTACATCACCAGTTACCCCCCTGTACAATGGTTTAAATGCTGCCTGATGAGAAAGAGAAAGAGCGAGATGGAAAACACTTACCCTTTCCATTCCCGTTCTCCTCATCCTGCAAAGGACAGAAACAGAATAAAGTCTAATTTATTTATAGAAAACCACCAGCGTAGAGGTGTTTGACAGAGACATTTAAAGCAGAAATATGTAAATAAATGATAAAGGGAACTGAAACGCAATCGTGAAGAGGAGGGTTTTTAGCCAGTAGGTGGCAGAGATCTGACAGTGAGGGTTCAACTGTTCCACACTCACTTAAAAGAAATGTACAGCAGTCAAGTAATATAAGCATGTGAGGCAGGGCTCAAATCTCCAATAGACAGAAAATCTTTTACTTTTGCTATCGTCATAATGTGGAAAAAACAAAACTCCAGCAACAGTACAGCACAGCAATAAAGTTGTTCTTTATACTACTAAGTGTTGCTGGAGATTTGAGCTCTTCATTTTTCCCCTTGGAGGTAGGTTAAGTACTCTTCTTCTACAGAAAATACATGTTTGTCAAATGTCAACGCAAATACAAAAGACACACCCAGATTTCGGGCTTGTGTACGAAGATGTGAAGACAAGAAAAGAAAGTTCCAGCACTGAGCAAAACAAAGGCAAAAGTCGATTTTACAGCATCGTGACAAGTAGAAGTTCAACACTGAACAGAGTTTAACCCGGCTCAACCCTGACATGACCAGGGTCACAACGCTGAGTCAATTTACAATAAAAACAAACCACCTGCTTATTCACCAGGTCACAAGTCCAATGTGTCAGGTGACTAGTGTGGGGAGAGCTTGATATCTACATCTGCATAAACTTCAGACCACAGGAGAAGTATCCTGGAGTGAGTGTGTAGTTCCTGAAATGCCGGTGACTTCGCAGGCACCTCGAGCCAAACCTCGACAAGTCAGACACGTTTGTTTTTATGAGCTTTTAATGTCGGAGCTGCGACGCCGACAGTCTGCAGGTCCCCGTGACGTCATGCAGAGCGGATGGCGGTGGCGAGATTTGATAGCTGCAGGTTGTCTGATCATGTCCACACACACACTCACGCATGCACGCAAACACACACACATACTAAGCTGAGTGGACAGTTTGGGGTTAGGGGCACGGTGGGCTGACTGCTGCCTGGCTTTATGCTACGCTGAGTGGGCTCATTCCTGGCTCTGCAGACAATGGTGGGGGGTTTAGAGACAGAGAAAGGAGAGCCGCCGGGCCCAGAATAGAGCTCGAGCTGGGGACACTCAGCAAATGAACACTGAACACATCCGGGACTGAGGAGGAGACAGCAAGAGGTGGGCACAAGACTCTATATCTGGGTCACAGTGGGTCGATACCTGCACAGTCTGAAGCAGCTGGCAGGGACTAATTACATGTATAAAACCAGCCATCCTTATATTTCTACAGACACCTCTCACAGGTAATAAGTATAATAATAACAGCGTTATTGTGACCATGCACATATAGCATTAAACAGTTCTGTCTTCATTTTTAAAATGATGTTGAAAATACTCGTGTCTTTCTGCAAAATGTTTGTTTATCAGCAGTTGTATTGCTCATGATATATCTCCCATTTCACAGATGTATAATGCCGTTATGTTGAAATGTAAACATTCAAATTCAAGCGCCTTCTCTATTCATTCCCAGTCCAGTAGAAAAGGGAATGTGTAAACGTATGCAGTCGTTTTTGCCTCTTTTTCAGATGTTTTTGTCCAAAGCGATGTACAAATGAGGTCGAGTCACAGTCAGAGCAGATCGAAGAGAAGCCACCGGGAAAAAGGTTGCAGCAATGCAAAGGTGCAGAGAAAATGAGACTTTTTCAATAATGGGACCACACAGGAGAATTTAGATATTTGCTTTAGATAATATAATTGAAGACTCGTGAAGACTTTCAGGAGCTGCAGACACCATGAAATGAGGGTCCAATTGGTTCAAGCACCCGGTAGGGCCTCCGATAATTGGATTCTATGAGGGTAATTTGGAAGACTTCCAAAAAGGCTCTTCAGATAACAGCGGGCGGCTCTGTTGGTCAGAATGTCCCAAAAACACCATGTGACCCCCCCGAGGCAGAGGAGACGAGGACAGAACCGGGGCCAAAGGCCAGCAGTGGGCCTATTGTCCAGGGGCCGGCCTGGTACGGCCTGACTGCCAGAGAGTGGTACCAGGCTAAGACAACAGCTCTCATTCAATCTGTGCTCCTCTCTGCAGCTGCTGGGTGGTGGGGTGGTAGAATAATAATAGAGGCCTTGTTTCAGCTGGCTCACCCCACCCCAGCCTCCATATGCCTCAATTTCACATCTGGAGCCGTTTGCCCCCACACCTCAAAGAGCTAAATAACCACTCACTCACTGAGAGGCTCGTTCCAAAACACCAGAACAATCTTCAATTCACCAAGGTCTGAATGCAAGTGATGCTGAAAAACAATTAGTAACAGCAACTAGTCTGTCTGGCGGGTACGGAGGTGCCCTTTATATCCTTACAACTTTATAATTGTGTTGTCTTTACTTTGTCTCCCTCCAACAGCCCTTTAACAGGTTGGGTTTGTCCAGGCAGGTTTTCTCCTGTTGTCTGTGGATTCATTTTGCTGAGCTGACCCTCGGCTCCAGCACAACCGGCTTTATCTCGGAGCTCGGCTCTGTTTCTGTGTTCAGCAAGTTAAACGTTGGCTTTAAGTAACCCTTTTAAATGCCAGCGAGGATGAAATGGAGGCCATGTGTGCTGTAAAAATAAACGCGGAACTTGAAAAAAGGACTTAATTACACTTAACCTGTCCATAAAACTGTATATATTTAACATAATTCGACACCTTTTAACATTTTGAAACTTGATTCAAGACATTCTCAACGTTTTTCAAGGACCTGTTGGGTCTCACCTTGAGGTTGGTGTGCAGGGCGGACTCTGGAGGGTAAACGATGAAGTGGCGTAGCGTAAAACCAAAACCCTGGGAGTTCTTCTGGAGAAGCAGCGTCCGGGGACCCTTCCAGCCCAGGCCGACCCCCTCCCTTCCCGGCCGGGTCGCCATCGGGGGCCGAGGGTTGTCACCGGCTGAGGAGAAACCATCCCTCCGCCCCTTAGCCTGCGGACACAGACAGAAAGACTTGGTGAGATTCAGGACGGTTATTCATATTTTTGGATTTGACTGGATAAAATATTGTAAAATGGGTTCTTCAAACAGCATCCAGAAAACACAGAGAATAAATCATTTATGGGATGTGTGTAAATGTCACAAAAAGGATAAATGTGTGTCCACAACTATGCAGCAATGAATAATCTGATATCAGAATCTACTGTATTGTTCCCATAAATAGAACCAACACTGAAGAAATATTCCAGTTTTCCAGATGCTTCACACTTTATGATTCCCTGCAGATGCTCAGACTCCCGTCTGACTGACCGGTGACATCCAGCCCTGACTGCTGGGTTTATCATTAACAGCTTCCTCGTGTAGTCCTGAGTGTAGCCAGTCCTAAATGCCAGCCAGCCTCAGAACAATAGTCCACAAACACACATGGGGCTGGGGTCCACTATCAGGAAGGGCCAGGTCTAGACAGGACCATGGGAGTGTGGGGCTTCACCCAGCTCTGACCACCCTGACCGTGGTCCCATCGCAGGGAGAGCAGGTCCAGAGGGAGTCTGAACTCCCGAGTGGAGAATAAAGGCAGATTTCCACCCGTTCTCTAAATATCTCATTCCTGAAGCTGAGTAAATAAGTCCAGCTAGCTCAGCTGACAGACACACGTGAGAACTATCACCCACATGCTGCCCCGACGACCCACATCTGTCAGTAACACGCAATCACCTGACCAAACAGGCGGGAGCGAGGAGGAGGAGGGGGAGGAAGCCCAGAAGCCAAGTCTGCAGTGCTTTAGTTATCTCGTTCACGATCAAACTTTTTAAAGTAAAACAGAACTCCCTGATCTCTTTCTGACAGAAAGGAGCACATCATAAATTTGGGAGACAGCTCAACCCCATAATCATCCACATGTCGTCCCAACCCAGTCAATTGATCTCTATGCAGATAGTGTATAGTTTAACAGGAAATGTACAGTTTAAGACGTTTAACTGTAAAAATCAAGTCGTATTCAAGCACTTTCAAGGTACCTAAACCCAAAACGTCCAGACACTCGAAGCCTTTATCATCACATCTACATTGTTACTATAAACTCCAGGAGACAACAAACTAATATGACGACGGGAACGTTTCATTTCAAATATTAAAAGATAGAAGTTACGAGAGTGATTGTGTAGATGATGAAACGCCAGATTATGTTTGAAAATCAAGCATTTTTCAAGGAGTGGATTTCACCTCACGATGATAAAAAGTATGATGATGGAAGACAAAAACGCTCCGGGGTTACGATGAAAAAAAGCTAATTACAAGTCCGGCTGATTCATGCATTTACTAACACAACTTTTATACCAACACTATCATTTAACCGGTAACTGGTTGAAGTGTGAGAATGCGTGTGTTTGTGTGTGTTTGTGGGTTTTAATGTTAGAGGGCCAGAGGTGAACGCGTCTAGACTGCAAGCAGCAAACCTCACCAAAAAATGCACACCCCCACGTTTCACTTCCTGTCCCCCTCTTCTACGCACACAAACACACACCGATATATAAAAACCAGACACACACTTGACCTAACAGGCCTGTGTTCGGCCACACAACAACAGGAAGTGGCAGGCTGGGGGCAGGAAGTGTGGTAGCGTTGTGGGGCGGGATAACCAGATGCTCCTATAAATAAGTGTGCAGAGATCTTACTCCCCATCATGGAGGTACTTCCACTTGTTCACTCCTCTTTCTCCTTCCTTCCATTTCTCCCCTGCTCGCCTGTCCTCCCTTCCACCTCCTCTTCCTCTCTCTCACCACATGCTTTCGTGTAATGGAAATCCGGCTGCACTGGCTTTTACCGCACCTTTTCTTCCTCCTCTACTTTTATGTTCCATCCAAGGAAAAAGAGACCAAAAATAAGTTTGGACATTTAGATTTCTTTCTGAAATATGTTTGGAGTTTGCAGAAAACCTGAATGTTGCCCTCTATGTGTGCAAATGTAAATCTTAGGAGCTGCAAAGCATCACAAAGCCTCTACAGAAGCATACATGAAGGGTATATTTTGCAGATTGAGATACATAAATCTCTGTGACACTCAAAGCCCGATCATTAGTCTGGCAGTCTAAACAATGTCAAGTAACCCCTGCTATTTTCTCAAAGAGGCGAGCATTGAGACTATTGTGTGGCATGAGAGCAGCACAAAAAAGTGCGTGAGGAAGGAGGGGTGTTTGGGGTGTCAAATGTATATGTATGTGTAAAAATGATACAGAAAATAAACGAGTAAAAAAAAAAAAGAGGAAATGAAAGAAAAAGAGGGTGAAAGGAGAGAGAGAGAATGAATTCCTCAGAGGGAGCGGTTTGGCTTAGACAAGTTGAAACACACACTGTAACTGGCGGAAGAGGTGAGGGAGCACAGAGAGAGAGAGAGAGAGAGAGAGAGTCAATGAGAGGAGAAGGACGAGGTATACGAAGAGGAGGAGGAGGAGGAGGAGGAGTATCGGGACCCAGCAAGGGACAGGCTCCAGCATGCCGGTTTCGACCACATGGCCCCTCCCGGCGCTGGGAATACCAAACCCTGTGATTACCCAAAACACACAGGGTCTGACTGGGTCTGCGAGCCAGCGCCGTGTCCCACTCGGCTGCCCGGGTCCGTGTCTCTGCAGAGCCTACAGTCCACAGTTCCCCTGAAGACAGACGTCAGTTCTGTCTCGTACCCACGTCACCTTAGTGAGGCCAGTTTGTCTTCTACCAAGACAAGACCAAGAAAGAAGGAAAGATCCAAACTTGCTGACATGCTCAGCTCCCCCCCGACCATCGGACACTGCAGTTTAACCAACAAGGCCCTTGGAACATTTTTATGTGGTTTTCAGTCTAAACTTGACTTCCTCTGCAGGCACGGAGACAAGGGAAACCTCGCTTGTCTCCGAGGCATTCCCTACTCTCCATCTGGGAGTTTATCCTTTTAGCACTCTTTTTACATGAAATCTGGACACGTTGTCACCTGCTGACGCCAATTATGATAACAAATACTCTCTGCATGTCCTTCAGATAATACAAAGCCCTGAGGGATCCCAGTACCACCTGAAGATGATGTCATTAAAACACACACACACAAAAAGCAGCACTTGCAACGATTGCTTTTGAATATGTAGAGCAGCTCGTTATAACACAGCTTCCTGCTTTGAGGAACTGTTTAGTGGGTAAAGCGGTGACAACACACACACACACACACACACACACACAAATAGCAGCAGGCTCTTGCCTGTGGATATTTCCCCTCCTGATTTCAGTTAGAGAGCGTATCATTAAGATGCATGACTGAAAAGACAAAAGGGAAGTGGTCCAGGGAGATCAGAGGATGTCCCGCTGACAGGATTAACACTTCTGTTTTGTTAGAAAATGTAAATCTGTAACACCTCCAGATTTGAACTTGCAGCGCCAACATTTAGAGCTCCGTCAGCTTAATATAACGGTAGAAATGGATTTTCTGTTTGTAAGAGGCTTTTCTAGGACATGATGTTATTGTCATGCTGCAGTCGTAATCGTCAGCAACAGCGTACATGTTGGCGAGCACACGCTCTCCTCTGCTCGCTCCATCCAGAGGTAAAGCAGCACGGAGGAATGCAGCGGCGGTTGGGGAGCCCGGGCTCCTGCTAAAACCCCAGCAGGGCAGAACAATAATGCTCTTTTAAACAGCTGAGAGCTGCAACCTGTTTGAAAAGTGGAGCTTTACGGACGTTACAAATGCTGACGAGCCTTTAATCCTGACGGCCACGGCTGTCTACACCCACGGCCCTGAGCCGGCGCTGCCAAGAGGGAACAACAGAGGGACGGGCGGAAATCAAACCGTCTCGTCCTGATAATTCCTGGACTCACCGGCCACACGGAGGGCGCGCTCCGCCACCTCTGCAGGTCTAAATGCATCCTATGTCTCGGGAAGGAGACGCATGATGAGCGTATGAATACTCCCGCTGTGCTCTCAACTCGTAAAGAACACAACCTGTCTGGCGACACGAGCTCAAATACTGTACATCCCGCTGCAGTTTACACAACAAGGTGTTTTATGAGCCATGCGTGTGGGCCTGTGTGTGTGTGTGTGTGTGTCAATATGAAGTATGTGTGCTCAAAAACCAGTTCAACCTCATTGTTAGTTCAACTGAGCCAACAGGTTGTGATGCAATGTCAGTTAAACAGGGTTTTCTACCTGAACAGCAAAAACATATTGTTGTAACACCTGCCTCACTGCACATGATATATCATTTTTAATAGATATATTTGCTACTCTGATTTAAATCCTGGGCCAAGGAGGAAGAGGAGGTGCAGTTGTATTTTACAGGATGACTCAGTGGGCAGAGGCACATGTAGTTTAAATGTGGCCTGTGACGTTTCATCCCAACTGTCTGAAAGAGGAGAACGTAACATAAAAGTTACACCAACACGGAACTTTCAATGACGCTTATCAGGAGGAGGCATCAGGCTGCGTTTTCTTTACATTTTTGTAACCTGACACAAAATCATTTTTGGCACCTGAGGATCCTCTTTGTGCGTGCATGCTTATATTTTATATATATATATATATATAGTTCTTATCAGTTTGACTTGATGATGGATTTGAATCGTCTTTACAAACTGTGCGGGTATTTTTCTGGTTGCCGTAGGTAAATAAAAGCAACGGTGAAAAAAACCCAACTGCTCTGGATATGAAATCCTGATCTGATGCAGATAAGAGATAAAGAAACTGGCTATACTGTAGCAACGGCACAGAGCAACCTGGGTTCATCAGTATGAAATGGTGTCAAGTGGAGCTGCAGTTCCTCCTCACTTCCAATGAAGCCGTCTCTCCATAACAGACACATCTCAACAAACAAACAACAGCGTACAGTGTGTGTGTTTGTCCCAGCTGTGTCCTCTCTCTCCTCCCCCCACACTCACATTCCTGATTGTGGCATTTCTTAACCGTGTCAATGAGTCAGGAAAATAGTATTCCACATAACTGCCAACACTAAAATATAGCTCATGTGAGGATGCTCTGAATTCTGAGGGCATTGTTGGGGGGTGGGGGTGCTCCATCGCACAGCTTCCACGACTCCTTGCTAAAAGTGGCACTTAGCAGCCCCCCCCACCCCCTCATCTGTCTTTAGCCAATAATTAGAAACCCCCTCCGAGACAGGAGAGGGTCAGCATGTCGCACGGAGAGAAGACGAAAACACACGTCTGCTGCAGAAAAATAAGAACATCAAAAAATCTACCTCCGTTTCATTTGAGTGGCTTCAAACAAAATGCTGTGTGTACATTACATCAGTGAATGAAATCCAGAGATGCTAATCGGACTGAGATGCGTCACGACCGGAGAAATCTCTCCCATCATTGAGAAAACAAAAACAATCTGGATTGAAACCGTCACGTTCAGCTGCTCCGGACAGAATGAACACACTCATAGGTGAGTGACAGCTGATGGAAATGTTTTAAGGGGCAATATAGTTCATCATGCAGTTATGAGTTAACTGTGCAACTTAATCCATCGACACAAAACGACAACACATGGTTTCCTGAAAAGTCTCAAACAACTAACAGAACCACCCTGAAGGCAACACGACTACCTGCCTGGAGACAATGAAAGGTTAAACAATCTGTCAACTGCTAAGTGGCTAACAGACTTCAAACAATGGGTACAGTTACACGGACACTTCGCTGACATGCACCACTGAAAGACTCCCACGCAGCCGTTTCTGGAGACAGGATTCGACTGATTGCTCTGTGTGGAATCTTAGTTGTGGAGAAGCACAGAAATCGCCGGGGGGCAGCAGACAAACAAGCATTTGCATCATCATGTTAGTGCGTAAGATGCAGGAGGCGCTGCCTACACGCTCGTAAACAGTTAATGGATTAGTTGACAGACATTTGTAGGTTCCAGCTTCTCCAGTGTGAGAACGTGCAGCTTTATTCAATGAAACTGATTTCTAACTGGTAAAATGAACAATAAGATGACATCTTGGGCTAAACAATTAATCAAGTAATATGAAAAATAACCAATCATTTCCTATGTTGTCAATGCACAAACACTGTCCTTATCAGATTCATTTCATTTTGAATCAATAAAAATGAAGTAACCAATCATTTCTCTGCAGCTGGTGACCGACGCTTTAAACCAGCGGCTCCACGTCCGGCCACAAGAGGACGGTGGGTGACCTCTCCTTACCCTGGGCTGGTGAGAGCTCTGACTGCGCCCAATGGGCATGGCGGGCGGCGACACTGTACCCGCGGCACCGCGGAGCACCGCCAGCCAGATGCAGCGAGGTTCAGGGGAGCTGCAGTCCACCCCCACTGGGTTCTGGAAGCTCCAGTCAGACCCGGCCGGCACAGGGCACGGGAGCATAGCAGCGGGCATCGGGGCGTGGAGTTTCCTCAGATCTGCATCCCTCACAGTCCACATGGGCCGCTCGCAAACTCCACACAAGGTCCTGGACGAGGTCCAGATGCAGAAATACAGAAGATACAATCAAGCCAAGACAAGGCGGGTGGTTTTAGTGGGATCCTCCAGTCGTTCAGGACTCTGAGCTTCCCGTCTCCTGGCTCCAGTCCATCGCTGTCAGTGCCGAGCCTTCAGAGAGTTTAATCCCACAAGTTTCATATCACAGCCTCTCGCTCCTCACCTCCGGGACTCAGCTCTCCCCGAGACTCACACACACATTCAAGCACTCTCAGGTGGGGGTTCGGTCCAGAGGCAGAAGGCAGGCTCCTGGGCAGCAGATCGAGGAGTGTGTGTGGCGCAGGGATCAGAGGTAGGTCTGGTTTCACTACAGACACACACACAGAGAACAACTGACAGCGTCCCTCCCGTTGGTGTCCGGTGGTGTTCTGCATACAAAGCCACTCTGTCCACCCCCAAAACACACACTGCTGTCCCAGAGGGCTGGATCCTCTCTCTCTCCTCCCTCCCACTGCCCCCTCTCTCTCTCTCCCTCCCTCTCTCTCTCTCTTCTTCCCTCTATATCTCTAGTGCCAAACGAATCCCTTCATCTGATCTCTACCCCAAACTCTCATAAAGAGCATCAGCTATCACATTCCTCCTTTTCTCTTTTGCTTTCCGTTTCCTCCATGTTTTTCTTACTCATTCCAAATCCAGACAATCACTCCCTCCCTCTCCATGAACCGGTCCGACAGTCATCAGCACACAAACAACTGTGCTGTACAGTAAACTGGAACTGCAGTTTAATCCAAAAACACTGGACATCACTGAGGCCAGATGTTGGAGGCGAAAGGGGAGATCTCCTCCAGGCCGCCGCAGATAGGTCCAATCCAGTGTATATGTCTCTAGTGCTGGTGGCTGCGTGTGTGTGTGTGAGCCACACAAACACAGTAACAAAGCTGTGATCCCGCCGCTAAACTCTACAAAAGCCGGCCCTGCCTCCGACGCCTCCCCTCCACCCAGAGGGGAGACAAACACACAAAAAAGAGAGAGAGAGAGAGAAAGAGGCCAATTTCCAGCACAAAGAGAAAAGAAAACATTTGCGGTGCTGCTGTGTTCACTGTTTCACTCCCTTTTTGCTTAAGAGGGGGAAATATAGAGGAGGGAAGATGATAATGAGAGAAGAAAACGGAAAAAGCTGAGAGGACAAAGAGGAGAGCGCTGCTACTGGTGTCAACATGACCTCTTTATCAAACCTATACTCCCTCTCTCACACACACACACACACACACACGCTTCTACTCACAGGATCCACCCATGCAGCACACTGACACCTGAACACCACACCATTAAATCAGTCAGAACGGTGAGCGTCGCCCACGCAGCAGAGTTCTCACCAAACAGCCAGGCGTCCAGAGATAGTGTGAGAGCGGCAGACAGGTGACCATGATGTTGCAGACGGCTGACTTCCACCTCCGCCGCGCATCCGTTCCCAACGAGGTTAGACAGGTTTCACCCGCCGCGCGGCGGAACAAGTATCAACTCGACCGGAGAGGGCCGTCATCCACAAAGACTGTACCTCCTGGATACGCAGAGCTTTGTCTACAGGAAGACACACTGCAGGCTGGAATCGCTTGTACAGACTGAGGAGGTGACAGATTAGAAGAAAGGTCATCTGAGGGCTCGACGATGCAAATATCCACTATTATAAAGAATTAATAATTATGATGATTTTAGGGTCTAATCTCACTTTTGATCTGTCTTTCTTGTTGGTAGATTAGAAAGTTGTGTTTTGTGCACTGCAATGTAAATCAAGTGGTCGTTAGTTGCTTTAAAGGGCCACTCCTGAGCATTTTAGTCAATATGGCGGACGCACGGGAGACAGAGCAGAGTACAAGTTAGACTTTCATGGCTGTCGTATGCTAGAAAAGAACGACTTTGTATAACAAGCTGTCCAATCGTGTCATAAGGCACAAGCGTTTATAGTTGCACCGCCGGTTGTCATAGAGACGACAGAGACTAGATCATTGGTTTAATACAAGAATAACCCAGCGCACATTTTCTCTCCCACATGAAAAGTGACCAAAATAAATCTGAATCTCTGCACCAATCACGGTTTAAAGTGGGAGTGAATGTAAAGAGGACGCGGCCCCCTCAGACCCCGACATCAACAACGTGTGGGAGGGAAGAGGGTCGTCAAGCAGTTCCAGACCCCTGGATCCTACACTTCCCATAATGCAACTCGGTACTGTCTGGTAAACGCCCATGTCATTAAAACCCCAAATAGCCCTAATGACATTACTTGGGGTTTTAAACAGTATTGTGTTGGTACTTTTAATTGTTTCACTTTTGTGATAAAACCACAAGTTTGTTCGGCTGAAAACGGACCCAATAATATCAGCTAGGCCGCAATCTCACCTGAAGACATCAGCTACCGGTCATACCAGACAAAGTAAGGCTGTAACAGCAAAATCCAGAGTATCTTTAATTAAGCAACGGAGCATTGTACTGATTATGAATCACTCAATGTGTTATTTCTATTCTGAAAAGTTACAGTGCGTCACTTTAAGGCAAAAATAACAGACCAGGTTTAAGGTGGATCTACACTCCACTTCATCCCTGGTTTAAATAGTTTACAGAGTCAGCACACACTTTCACTACTAACACACACACACACACACACACACACACACGTCGTTTACGTGTGAACACAAAGGCTGGTCCTCCCGTGCACGCACACACACACAAACACACGCCACATGTCCCTCTGAGTCACAGCTGAGTATAAATACACCAGGCTATGTAATTAGGGTAACTCATGAAGTCAGAGCTGTGGCTGTGGGGGTTTCTCTTCTCTCTGCGGGTCGACCGCCCTGCCGGGAGGACGGTGGAGCACCGGTTCGGGTACAGGACGATGTCCCAATCTTCTCCCGGAGGGAGAGATGTGAGACGAGACCACGTCCGCGCACGAGGAAATCACAGGCGGCTGCCAGCGAATAGAGTGGGATCATACTGCATCTCTGCTGGAGAGCCAGACCAGGGTTTAACATGTGAAAATACGCAAGCGCTCCATTTCACAGTGGCAGCGCTGAGTGGGGATTTCATATCACATGTTTCACAATAACAGTTAGTTTTGGCACGGAGGGAGCAGTGCCTAATTTGGAAACAAAAGGCCTCTGTCTGTCCGGCTCCCTCTCGTTCTCCTTTTCGTGAACCGTGGAGGCATTTACAAAAAGAGGAGGACGAGCGTGAAGAGAGAGGCGGGGGGGGGGGGGGGAATTAACGAAAAGGCGTTGAGTTACAGTTTACATGGAGCACACACAGTCACACACGGAGAGCTGTGACAATAGCAGCCCTCCCACCAGTGACCCACACTGGCTGCTGTTCGGCTGAAGCACGCCTGAGCAGGCAGACAGACCCACATCCAACATCTGCACGTGAGCTCAACGTGCATCACCTGACCTCCCTTATCCTGGATTGTATCTCATTTGGATTGCTGAGTAAACACCCTGCACCCCCGACAGAGACGAGACAGACTTCACATTTGCGGCACGAAGCTCTTGAAGTCAGAAAAATCAAAGGCAGACACACGCTGCTGATCTCAGAGGAGCGATGCCTCGTTGCCTCCTGCCCCGGCCCCCTCTGCTCTCTGATAACAAACACATCAGTGGAAAAGTGAAAGGGGTGAGGGAGAAAGGAGGGAGGGAGGGTTAGAGGGAGGTAATGCGGCGGCTGTCGGTGTAACGGACAGATTAGTTTGGTGATATGTTTTAATCCCCTTACACTTACACACATGACCGCAAGCCAGGAGATTTACACGCGGAGGCCCAACACCTCCTTTTTTTCCACTGCTGCTGCCTCGCAAGACAAAACTAAAGTTTTTCTCCTCTCCGCTGCGCCTCCACATTAAAACGTGGAGGTGTGAGGAGGAGGTATAAGCTGTGGCCTGACAGGAAATACACAGGAAAGAGAAGATTGAGGCGTTTCAGACTGCTGTGTGAGCCTTTATGTGACAATCCACAAACAAACCGGGCTGCAGACACAACACGATACGGGGTGTTTTCTCTAAACACAGGCTGTGGCAGCTCAGGAAAAGTATACGGAGAGGGTAAGGACTGGGCTGAGGTTGGTGCTCACCATGAACCTGGAGCTTTAAAGTAAAGCGTCCGGAGCTCAGAGTGTGAATCCTGTCCCCTACTGGTGAGACAAACACCACACTGACACACTCTGATTCAACATGGGAGGTTTCATGTGTCCATGCAGCACCCACAGGAATGATCTGTGTCATCACACTGTCGCTATAAATGAACGAAAGAAGGGATACAAACTCTACCACAAAAATATGCATGATGTGCAACGGTGGTTTCCAGCCTCCCAAAGGGTTCACAAGATCAATCTGACAGCTCATGATGCGAGTAAGGGGACAGGAGAGGATCAAAAACATACTTTTTCTACTCAGAATTAGGTTTATTTTTTCCGACTTCTGTTGAAAATCTAATACTTTATGTGAATTGAACTATTTGTAAAAGGAAAAACACATTTGTTGAACAGCTCATGACTTAAGAGACATGCTGAAAAAGGTTGTGAGTATTTTTACAGTGTTGCAAAAAAGCCTTTAGAAAAATGAGTTATAGTATATATATATAGTTTTAAAATCAGGGAATATCTGATCACAGAGTAAGTAAACATGCCTACGAAACACTTTTCAATACTCAATTCTACAAACACATTTTGTTCAGCCTTTAAAAAAGTATTGATGTTTGACATCCAGTCCACAGATGTACAGTGATGGAGTCGATATCTCTCCGTCTAGACAGACATAATCAGTAATCTGTTGAAAGGGAAAAAAAGTGAGAAAAAAAAGGAGGCAGGTTAATTTTAACTTTAATCTCCTGTAAATCCTCATGACACTGAACCTAAAGGCCTATTTGGCTGCAGTCAGGGTGTCGTTACCGCCCGGCAGCCACTAGAGGGCGGCTTCCACACAGCAGTCGGGTGGGGACAGGCCCAGTGGGCGCTGGGACACCGGGGGACAGAGAAAATATGTGGACGAAACATGCAGCCACACACACAACTGCACTCATTTTGCTGCAGCGGCTGGCAGAGGGATGTGTGTGCAGGCTGAGTGACCTGCGAGCAGTTATCTGTGCTCTTATGTCAGTTACTAATTAATAACATCAGAGTCGAGGGGGGGGGCTGCGGCTGGAGATCAGAGGGGTCACACCTGTTGTGGGCTCTGAGGTGGAAACAGTCTCGGGAAGTCCGGAGACGAGAGCAGGTGGAGTCAGGAGACGAAATGTGCGAGGGTCAAATATCCCATCAACCCACAGCTGAGGGGAGCTGGGTGGTCCGCCCCCTCCCTGCACCCTCTTCTACCCCCCCACCCCCCCCACTGACCAGGAATGATACAATAACAACAACCACAATGCACAGCTTACTCCTGCAGTCCGGAGGATTAAAGCAGCCCACCTGACCCCGTGTTCCTCCTCAAGAAGCATTATGCATGCATTCTTTACGTGTGTGTGTGTGTGTGTGTGTGTGTGTGTGTGTGTGTGTGTGTGTGTGTGTGTGTGTGTGTTACAGTACAACCATGCATGGTCAGGCCATGTGAGTCCTGTCAGCGTGGAAACACTTAGCTGGAAATGTAACTCTTAATACGACCAAATACTACAGAGGAGATCAATATGTAGAACGTGTTTAATTACTGATACGTTGCCCAATCATTACACACACACTGACACGCATACTACTGCTGAAACTATTACAGCTGCAACTGATGATTATTTTCTTGATTAATCAATTATTCGTTAAAATAAAATGTAAAATCCTGTTTTGTCCGTCAGTGTAAATACCAAAGATTATCAGTTGACTATCACAGAAGATTTTTCTTTTTGAGAAGCTGAAACCAGTGAATTGTTGGTGTTTTTGCTTGAAAAATGACTTGAAAATGGTTGGAAAGGGAACACGAGTGAAGAAAAACGAGTGCAGAGAGTGATCTAAAGCAGGGACGACAGCGAGGAAGGGGAGAGCAGATGGTGCAGAGAGAAGAGGCGGCGTTCTGTTCACAGTGAGAGCGCAATGACACATATTTACTCACACATCCACTCTAATTACCTCCCATACATCTCCTCTTCATCTTATCTCTGATGATACCGGGACTGCATGACTGCAGGCTCAATGGGAACACATTAACACACATTTGCTACCACGCGTGTGAGGTCACATTCAGTGGCATCTTGGTAGGTTGATGAAATATTAAATGCTGTGATGTGCGTGTTAGTGAATGTGACCTGTATCATACACAGAGGATATACGCACAGCTCAGTCATAGTGAGACAGGCTGTATCGTATGTGATCAAGTGTGTGATTGTGTGTGTGTGCGTGTGTGCGAGACAGTGATACTCATAGAGATAACTGCAGCTAAACGCACACTCATTATGCTTCCCAGCACAGTAAGTGGAGAGATGGTGCTCCACTTTAACCTCATTAGCAGGGAGTGTCTCCTTCTTTGTGTTGAAGTCACATCCAGAAAGAAACTCCAAACAAGAGGAAGTCACACGTTTTACTCAACGCAAGTCTCGTCCACCCCACACACTTTATTTACCGATGTTGCAGCTTTTGATAGATTTTTGACACCCTTTTCAAGCTAATCACAGTCACCCATCAACTCCATGCTGACAGTTGCCATGAGAACCAACAAGGTGCCTCTGTTCGAGCATGAGAAAAAACCCTGCAGGGAGACAAGTCGAGACGGCAGATACATTTACACACGATGTAGTTTCAAGATTGGCTTTCACAGCTGATTTTCCAGACTGTGAATGTGAGAGCTCGTAGATCCAACTTATCGCCTTGAATGCTGAACTGAAAACAAATCTGTTCCGGTTAAAGGTGTGATATCTGGTCGGAGTGTGGTGCAGCGCCTCCCGACAGCTTACCCTGCTGCACATCCTGCCGTTTCGGAGCGCCTCCAGGGGGCGGCAGCGGTGAACTCGCAGCTGTACTTCCTCTGGAGAAGACACATCTGTCTCCTGACGTGTGTATACCAGATATACCACGAGGCCGTAACAACATCAGGGCAGTGACGACATCTGGCATCTGCTCCCCGTCCCTCCCTCCTCCTCTCGTCCTCTGTGCTGACCACAACCGCTGGGAGCAATCAGAGCATCACGTCTCAGCTCCACTGCAATGAGAGCCAACCCCCCCTCCATCTTTTTCTCTTTTTCTTTCCTGCTTGTTTTCAGGAGCAGGCCTCAGCAGACGAAAACCACAGGGCTCCAGCGTGCCTCTCGCCTCTCTCCACCGCCCCCCCTTCGTCCACGTGTGGGCGAAGGACAGCCATACTTGGAGCCCCCTTCTTCTTGACTGCCTCCCTCCCATTCTACAAATCCAGATGTATATATTTAGCTCATCTCTTCCCCTGTGTAATTAACTGATGAAAATTATAACTTTGGGCCTGGGGGGTGACGTCGTCGTTCTCCTTGGCTAAAGATGGGGCTGGACCCAAGCGTGCATCTCAGCCTATGGGCCTAAAACCAGGCAGCCTTCCAACATTTTGGGCGTGGTGGAGGCGATGCTAAGCCAGGTTGGGAGGCTGACTGAGCCGGGGGGGGGGGGGTTATTAGAGCAAGCGAGATGGCCTGCCTGCCTCCAACAGCCCTGGAGTTTCCATTTGAGGTCATCTGGTTTTTACATTCCTGCAACGCACCGCAGCTCATAGCACGCTGACGAAGTCCTCCATCGGTCTGTTCGCACAGGATCGTACAGTCCAGCGATTCTTAAAGTGGAGTCTGGGAGTGTAGAGTCGCCATTTAGGGAGCTGGTAGAGCAGCGAGGGAGAGTTTAATTCAGTCAAAATACTCTAAAAGGAAGTTCCCACAGACAGAATATGATCACCTGGAAATCTGTGGATTATAGTCTGGGTATTTGGGGACTGTTGATGTGAAAATATTTGAGACAGGGCTCTTAACACAGCCAGGCAAATCCACGACATTTGAAAGCTCAAGGATTCTTTTAGATTTCAGACCGTCCCAAATGCCGATCGCATTCTTCCCAAACCCTCATGACTCTCAGGCTCACACTGACCTCTTTAAGTGCTGAACAAACGATGCCACTGGGCAAAAGACATTCACACAACATAATCAATTACTGCATGGATTTTGAAGCTGACAGATCAGATCTCCTCGATTGGAAAAATCCACATTTTCTCCAATCTAGTCAAAGTCCGACGCCCCGAGCAAAGCCGAGCGAAACGTTTGTTTCTTTCCTCACACGGACCGCTGAGCCTGATGATCCAGAGATTAAACCCAGAACCCTCACCTCCTCCTCCTCTCGTCGTCATTCCCCCCGCACCACAAACACGGTACACAGATACCCGCTGGCGTGTTTTGCATACACGAGGATCGGCCGACGCTATCGCTTCATCTGCCTGCTCCTTCCTGTTGACACGCCGGCTGCAGAGAAGGACATGTGTAGTGGACAGAGATGCTGCTGGTGTCTGCGTGTTAACGTGTTTCCTTGCTGATCCCAGAGGCACTGCCCTGTGTTTGTTTAATGTAATGATGAGATCCATATGCCAGGCGGATGCTGATGCCGCTTTTCTTCTGTCTTTAGCCTCTGTCACTTTGTATTAACGGCCTCTTAACGCAGGGACGGCAACGACTGTGTGAGTTGATGACCCCCAGAAATAAACTGTCCTCTGCGGTTTCATGACTTGACCGGGGTGGGGGGTGGGGTCAGACCTCAAGGGTCTTTGTCTCCCTGTTTGGGCCGCCCAGTGGGACGACAGCGAAGGACCGTGACACACACATATGGTCCCATTCTGTTATTCAGATGAAAGACATGCTGGCGCTGCTCAGAGCGAAGAGGAACGCTAATAGAAACATACTGTCCTGTTTCCATTCTGTAAACTGAGCGAGCGGAGGAGAAGGAAACCTTTTTTTATGGCACAAACATAAACACGAACAACTTCTGCTTTAAGGACGACATGGAGGCATTTTTAGAAAGCACAGCAGAATGAATCTAAAAGAAAAAAAGTCTAGCGGCTGCACATTCAGACACGACCTGACAAATGAAAGCAACAACAGCAGGTCGAAACAGTGTCCTGAGAGGAGATGACCAAAGAAGGTAACAGAGGGGATCAAAGCGGACAGCAATCGCTCAAAGTCACGGGGAAACGAGAAAACAAGAACGCTGGAATTTGGGAAAGGTTACAGTAAAAAAAAAAAGGGAAAACTACCCCGTCGGCAACGATGGTGACACACAAAACAGGAGGAAGCAAAAAGGAAAGAGGAAGGAGCTGAGAGAGATACGAGTGAGAACACAGCTGTGTGTGCAGAGATTTGCATGCACGTAGTGTTTTGGTTGAGGTGTTATTTGAGCTCACATCTTTTGATAGCTCACTTTTCAACATTCCCCCAAGCAAACCCACTAAATAGAACGTAACTGCTTATTGATTAGCTGCAAATTAGCCACATTAGCAATTCTGATCGAAGACGCAGCAACGAATCAGTTTGGAATAATCTGGAGTAAAATGAGGCTTACTGCCATGTTTTTATCAAACAGAGAAACCCTGAAGCTCTGCAATGCAAACTGATCTGAAGCAGACCATGACAGCGACCGATACTGGATTATAGAAGCCATGGAGCATCAAAACCACCTTATCCAGGTAGTAGTTTCCAGGTTGGTTCATTATTGTATGCTGGATTCAGTATTTACAAGCACAACGTAGCTCTTTAAAGGACATTACTATTATAAACAGAACTTTAACCAAAATCAAATAAAAGTCCTGCGATGGTTCGAGTTGCTCTGCGGATGTGATTTCTTTAAGCTGAATGGTGGCAAATGACAAAAGAGGGGAAAAGACCAGTGACATGAAGTCACAACAATAAAAGCACTTTCCACCTCCTCAAATGTCAAATGATTCCTTTTTTAAAACTACAATGTCTGTACAATCCTGAAGAGGGACGGCATCCTGGACCATTGGTACACAGACACACCAGTATTATCCTGAATCTTAGTGAGCGTGTAAACAGAGGCGAGGTTGTCCTGGACCAGCAGGCATCAGGAAAACCACAGTGCTCTATCTCTTCCAGCATCCACTGCTCCTCATTAGCTTCCAGATAATCTCTGTCCAGTGATTTTACCCGACTGTCAAAACAAGCTGCCCCTCCTCTTCCAGGTCGCTTACAAATAGTAAGAAATTCAAGTGCATACACACTGCAGCACAGCAGGCCGGGCTGTTTAGGAAGTAGAGATAGAGGTCGGTGAGTCAGCTCACTGACCTGCCTCCAACAGTATAAACAAGCCCACAGGAGCCCGAACTGACCAGAACACACCGTGACTCCTCCAGAACAAGCTGGTTACATACTTTAATGTTTTCTTATCAGTAACTTCACTGCATAACCCAAATAGTTTTGCAGTTAACGTCACAGAAAAGCTCATTCGTCAACGTGAGCACACAGTGAGTGCGTGATATTTATTAGAAAGGGAGCATAAAGAAAGACTGAAATGATAAAGTACATTTCTGATGTCTGTAAACAGGCCTGGTTGGTTGCATCTAATCGGTTTATAACACATGGGTTTCTGCATACAGTATGAAACATACCGTATATAATGTGGACAACCAGCCAGCTGATTTAATAAAGGAGTATTCAGCCTGTCTAATGTCTTCTGTGGTTCTGGAGGAGTAAAAGTTTCAAAGACAATGATGTTTGCCAGGCATTCAGGGGCCTTATGGGACATATAGGCTCAATTTTGAGTTAGGTTCAAGATACAAAATGTATCTTTTATCACAAAATAGGTTTTTATGATTATTCACTATATAAAACTAAACCAGAGACAGAGGACTTTACCCAGACCACCTTCCACTGCTACAACCAACAACAACATGTAAGTAAACACCCTGGTATTTGTATTTGTAGTTTCCGAGAGCAGTGTGAACTTTGGCAGCTTTCCTGCAGGTTATGAAGTGAGGACCTGCTTTCTTTCCATTGCTTCATTGTGTTTTAGCCGTCACGCTGGCATCATTCTCCCCTCACGACTCATCGGGATTCAGTCTATTTTGTTTTCTTCTTTCCTCTCTTTCCTCCTCACCCCCTCCTTGTGTGTCTCTCTCACATTCCAGTGCAATCCCTGCTGTTTGGAGAAAAAAAAGCCTCCACAGCTGACTGGAGCAAGACACAGCATTCGGCTCTGTGCAAACATTCTTATCATCAGGCCTCTTTGCCAAAAATGTGATAACAAGACTGCAAAAGAATGTTCTCACTCGACATCGAGACGGGAGATAGACAAAACAAGACGCAGGATCCGATCATCTGAATGGAGATCAGTTCTTAACCTCTGTGGCCCCTGCCGCACACAGTGACAGGGGTTCCCTCCAGCCTCTCGAAGCTCTACACGCAGGGCCAAGTGTGTGACGAGAGGGGGCCCCTAACCTCTGAACCGTGACCCCGATTCAAACCCGAACACGCTGCCTTCAGCCCGATCCAGCAGACAGATACAGACAGAGTCAAGTCTCCTGTCAGAACGAGAGCTGACCTGTTGTCATCCCTCGTATGTCCTGAGCATCACGTCAACGTGAAGCCCCTCACATACAGCGCCGTGCAACAGAAACAACACGCTCACACACATCCAGGCAGCGTCTGTGCAGGCGCAAATACAAAGAGGCACTGCTGCAGGCCAGACCATCAACAGGCTGAATCGAATTACATCTCATCTGTTTCTGAGAGAGGCTTTGTTTCACACTGAACCTCCCGGTGCCTGCGAGTCAGCAGCATCCAGTCCTGCCTGCAAGAGGAGAACATAACCGGGGACGAGCTCTGACATTTTTCTGAGCAGGTAGACTTCACGTCCAGGTGACTTTTAGTGTCATCTTCAACTTTGTAACTTAGCTGGCATCCATTCTTCTTTAATCAACCACATTCCACTTCTGCAAACATCACGTATCTAATCATGTGCACATTCCTACACTTCATCCGACCAATAACAAGCTTGTACACACACACACACACACACACACACATATATATATATATATATATATATATATATATATAAAATATTGCAGGTCAGTAAGGAGTAAGATTCATTTTTCAACCTTGAAGCAACTTAATGAAAATATGAAATATAAATGTTAACTTTTAAATAAGAAATCCCCATTAATAATAAACAGAATCATAATAATAATTACATTCACAGACCTATGCAATGATTTATAATGAAAAAACTAAATGTATTAAATTATTCATAGTCAAATTTGATTCTCTCAGCGAGAAAGACCAACATACTGATTGGCTGACTGACTGACTGACTGACTGACTGGCTGACTGGCTAAAAGGAGATCAATAAAGAGCCATTAGCAACAGAAATGCGCCTGCTTTGCAGAGCTGCACTACAGCAGCCGCTCCCCTCTCACCACAGTAAACAAGGTCAATGATGACTAATGTCCTTCGCCCACCTATACACTGCAGGCTACACCATATTTGTACAGCATCAAGGACTTCCTCATGCAAACATGAGGGGAAAAGGCCAACTCAGAACTCTCCATGGAAAAAAGCATCTGAATACTGTGTGTGTGTGTGTGTGTGTGAGAGAGAGAGAGACCATGTTTCATGCACCTGCGCACAGATTATGAGCGTGCAACTCTGACCCTTCAAGTGTGATGTGGAGTGCCTATATTTGTGAACACCTGTGCTTGACTGTGTGTGTGTGTGTGTGTGTGTGTACGAGTGTTTAAAGTGTCAACACACACACTCTCCAGGTTAATGATTGTGGATGTGAGGCGCGAGCGCCGGTGCAGCTGTCGTCTCGAGGCCCCGGGGTTGAGGAATGCAGCGGGGGTGACGGTGTCGAGGGGGGGGTGTAAAGGTGTGAGAGACGATTTAATGGCGTTAACGAACTGCTGCAGGAAACTCTGTAACACACACTTTACTGTTGTGCTCTCTGAACTGACAGTAACGACAGTATGTGGATGGCATGTTGTAATGTGGTGGACAATTCTGTCCCACAATGCAATGCACGACAGAACTGGAGAAATGACTTACTTTGGTAACAACTTTTAACAACTTTAACAAGTTGGCAACTTAAAATTTAGCAACATTTGGCTCCATAGTTGCAGCATGAGTCACTTTTGTTGTTCTGTATCACTTTCTGTTGGTGCAAAGAAGTACAAAGAGGAAATGTACAAAGTTTATGTGTATTTAGAGTCAGTATATTGCAGTTCCCGACGTTTTTTTGGCTCGTGACCCCTCAAAATGAAGCATTGTCTGCTTTCCACCCCTCGTTTGCAGGATGTGACCACTTCGCTTCAAGAGAGACTTTTCCTTCTCAGATTGTTTTACATTACATTACATTTAGGCATTTAGCAGACGCTTTTATCCAAAGCGACTTCCAAATAAGAGCTTTACATAAAGTGCATAGAATCATGGGCGAAAACAACAAGATATCGTATCGAATAATGAGTGCTGGTGATGAATCACAAGTGCTGTAGGTAAG
>JAVQJL010064241.1:0-11424 GCA_036024295.1 Nannoperca obscura | reverse complement strand
TGATGATGATTCCCTGTGTGTGTGTGTGGGGGGGGGGGGGGGGGGCTTTTTATAACACAGGAACAAATGAAAGCATTATTGTGCTGAAATGACTGAGTTCTAACTGAACTGATATCCTGTGATCGCTTAAAACATTTAACAGCCGACTGCCGAGTCGTGGAAAAAATATGGATATTCATTTTGTACACCAACGTAATATATTTATATAACATTCCCTCATGAATAATGCAAAAGAGCAAAATGCACTTTTGTCCCATTTTTATTTAACTCAATTCCAGCTTGCAATGTTAACTTTGCATTGTTTGTCTTTATCACTGTCTCTTAAAAAGAAAGAACAATAACAAAGTTTACTGTTTTCTGGGTAAAACAACATAAAAACAATAGCAGCATTAAAACTGATTTTCCTCTCTAATTTACATAATCCATTTGACAAGTTTTGTTTATTTTCTATTTCCCAACACCTGCAATGCTGATGAACCCATAAGACACCCCAGTCCTAGTGAGCATGTATTAAATCAAGTAGTTGTTAACCATATCAGTGCTTTTCCTTGTATTGCTAGCACCAGAGACAGCGGAGGTGACGGGGAAGCACTGAGC
This sequence comes from Nannoperca obscura, assembly GCA_036024295.1. Classification (NCBI taxonomy): domain Eukaryota; kingdom Metazoa; phylum Chordata; class Actinopteri; order Centrarchiformes; family Percichthyidae; genus Nannoperca; species Nannoperca obscura. Next base: position 10,827 of record JAVQJL010064241.1, on the reverse strand, counting down.
GCCTTCGTCCCCAGAGAGCTCGTGCCGATGATATGCTAATGCTCTCTTCACATCTGTCAGCGGCTGCACGAGTGTACCTTTGCCGAGAAACTAATCTGAGTTTTATTGGCCTGCCAGAAGGAATTTAAACATTACTATTAGATTACTGGGGTTGGCAGCTGTACAGTGCGTAGAACTAATGTACTCTGTCACAGATTGTGTGCATAATGAACTTGGGAGGAAAGTAGCCAAGGCAAGTCCAGAAAAGCATGCAGTTATAATAATGCTGTCAGAGGCCTGGTTTTAGTCAACAAGCAGGGAAACAGCATCTGTCTTGATGACATAAAAAAGGGACGAGTCATCCTTTAAAAACAATATGCCTATACAGCATTTCACTCTGCAGTAAGTGGATCCTGCCACGGATTCAGACAAATTGTTCTGATCAACAGTAATTGAAATGGCAAGAGTTTATAGATACAAGCAAAGGGAGTCATTTCCACTGGGGATGTGGGATAGCATTGCCTACCCCAACACTTTTGTAGTTTACGTTTGATTTACTCACTAAAATCTCTCCAAAGATCTGAACAAATGACCGACTCTCCAGCTGCTGAAATACAGACCAGAGGAGCTCTGAGTTCATAAAAATTATGATGCACTCATCGGTCGCCTTCAATTATTACTATATTCTTAAAGCAATAAGCTTCGTGAGCAGGAGCAAGGGCTCTGTTGACTTTTTTTTCAGATGTTGCCTATCAGGCACTACTCTAGCCTTTGTTGGAGGGTGTTGTGCTGTCTGAAAAAGGAGTTCTTACAGCTCTTCTGCATGTGCAGTGTGTCGTGTTGAGAAACTGAAAGGAAGACTTTGGTTTATAAAAGCGTGGGTTGTATTGTCATAGCTCCAGCCATCCGGCTATCAGTTGTGATAACACATGCGTTCAGAAAATTTGATTTCTGAGAGCAACATCCGAATAAAGTGACCCAACAGAGCAACACAAGTGGTCAGATGGTCATGCAGGTTGTAAACAAGCCAACAGTTTAGCTAAATTAGGGACCACTTTATTTGGAGATTAAACTGAGTGAGCGCACCTGTAGGGTTGCTAATACTCCCTCCTCACTGCACAGGAAAGAGAGTGTGCACCACTACAGTGAGATTGGGTAATCATTTCACCATTCGATTTTGTTTTCCCCAAATAAAAAAAGGTTAATTTGCAACATGTGACCCCCTCAGTTATATCAAATGTTTTGTGACGTTGCTGCATTCTGAGATCTCATCAATGGGTGAGTACAACATTATCATCATCGAGAGAACCAATGGCCCTATAGCTAAGAAAATGAAACACAAGTGGTAATAAGCTGTGGTTTTCATTCAATATTCGTTTAGAATATTAATATATCCTAAAAAGATATCACAATTAAAGATAATGTAAGATTTCTATCAATGAAATTTAATGAAATTTAATTGGACTACCAAAGTCACGGAAGAGACTGTCCTATTTTTACTGTCCTGCTCTGTCCTGAAATCTGGTTTGCCATCGACTGTCTTCCTGACTCTGTGAGAATGCAGCATGGATGTCAGATTGATATGCATGGTTATAAAGAAAGAAATAAAGCAGTGACTTTGCTCTCCGTTTGGTTGAAGAGCTGCTGACTTTGTTGCGTCCCCACTTACCCACACACTCACTTTTGAGGCCAGACCTTCACACTTGGATACAAAATAGTCCACTACGTTTTAAACACCTCTGGGGCATCTCCAACCCCCCCCCCCCCCCCACCCACTCCCCACCCACCGAGATTAAAGCACACATTCATAAGCATAACAGTGGAGAAAGGAAACATCAACAACAAACAGAATGCACATTCTTCTGTGAGGTCAGTGGGGATAAAGGGGCTGGGGGGTATTATCATAGATAGAGAAACGGGCCAACTGCCCAGAGATGTAGTCAGCGTGTTGTATCAGCGAGACTGTTCAATGAATCACACGTTGTGCAGCTGCTTAGGTGATAAATACACAAGCTTGAGGTCTAACATACAAGATAGGACTCATTGTTGGTAGGGCGCGGCCTGTATTTCATAGCCTGGGCAGCCCTGATGATGGATGGCCCGGCGCTCGGTAATATTTCTTCCACAATCTTGGTTCAGACATTATGTTGAAAGCGCAGGGGGCAGTCCACTGTGGAGTTAAAATAAAGGTGGGGCGAGGAGGGCCCCTATGAGCGCCAGGGGAAAGGAGCCGGCTCACTCGTCGCGTGAAACAAGCCCATGATTAGCTGGGAGAGAGATTAGATTATTCATGAATCAGTTGGGTGGAATGCTAAAATGGCTCTGCTTGGTTTCAGACTGAATAACAAAATCAATCAGGCCCATTCAATCCGGCCTTTTCGAGCGATTGTGCGATATTCCCTTCGACAGCCACCTGAAATTTCACTGAAAACCCAAATGAGATTTTTCTTTTTGTGCATGCGTGTGGTAATCCACTTCTTTATTTGGGTGCGATAAATTGACAACACTTTCAGGCCACACATTGAGCCACAAGGTCCAACATGTATTCATGTGTACACTTGTTTCCTGGCAACATGTTCCCATGAGAAAACTCCTTTGGTTGGCCTTCATAACCGCATTTGACTTGTATATCACTGCCTTTAGGAGGAGAACTCAGAAGGCAATATGGAAGATGCTAAAGGGGAACAAAATAAATAATGATGGATAAAAGCAGAAACAGAACCTGAGGTAGGGTCTTGACACCTCGCCCAATTATCATCCTTTTTTAAACATCAGCTGACAGCTCCGATCTAATCACTTGACACGCCTGCACTGAAATCCAAAGCAGACATGGCATCTGAACACCCACACAAGGAAAATGACATGACTGCACAGGCAGACTCCATCACCTATGATTGCACACAAATGCAGGCGTCCACTGGCGCTCTCTCCGTCAGTGTCACTAAAACACTCTCGCCTCTCCATTCTGACGTCAAGCCAAACGGACGAGACTCAGAAGCAGACATTGCTCCTGGCAGCACACCTTGTATTTTGCCTCTGCCCATTTATTCAACGCGTTTCTCTCTTATTGTGTTTCTCTTTGGCTGTCCGTCCCCCTCTCTCTCACTGCGTTTCTCTCTTATTGTGTTTCTCTTTGGCTGTCCGTCCCCCTCTCTCTCACAACCCCTGAAGGGTTCTTCCATGAAAAGAAAATCAAGGTAGAGATTCAAGAAGTGACACTTTGAAGCTTACAGCAGCTTTGTTTCCTACATATGAGCTAAGGTTCTACAAATATGGGTGTTTTAAAGCCAATTTGAACAAATGCCTATATTCTATCGTCAGTATTAAAATTAGTGTCGCTATTTAGCAGAATTTCGGGAGCAGGAACACACCACCATTACGTTAACCACGTCACCATGTCACCACGCCATTTCCGCATAAATACCATACATACCATCCCTTGTTTCGCTCTTGCTCCCTGCACCCCACCCGCCCATCCCTTTTCGTTAGTTTTTCCTGTTCTTTCTCCTCTTTCTTCTCTATTCTCTTGGTAGGGTCCTGAAGGGGGTTCATCATACCTGGGTGCCACGGCGGACTTCCCTACGAAGCTTCCCTAAACCATCATCACAACTTAACATTCAACATGTACCTCTGTTCAATAAATCTTTCAAACGTATCACATGGATGGTGTGTTCCTTGCTAGTGAAGTAAATGTTTCAGTGCTTCAGTGTTTCTCTTGGTTATGCAGAACCATCTGAGAAGTCGTTTACTTTTAAGACTATTAGCTGTATGCGGGAAACGAATAGCAGTATCCAGCACTAAAGTCTGATGTTTTGATGACCCATCCATCCTTCTAACCTCCTCCTCCCTTTGCAGACTTTTTGTCGTTATAAAAAAGGAATATATAGAATTTCCAGACTGTAAATAAAGTGTTGTCTCATTGCTGATATTACTGTGCTTTTGTGTAAATATTCCTAGAGCAAGCATTCTTCTTCACTTGCAGTGATGACGACAAAAATACAAGCTGGGCACATTATTTGTTGAAATAATCTCCAGTGTGTGTGTGTGTGTGTGTGTTTATAAAGTGACTTGAAGCTGTGCTTGACTTAAGCAGAGCAGCCACTGATACATGAAGCCCCAGGGAGCCATCGTCAGTGGAGACCTTCACTCCTCTTCTGACTTTCTCTACACCTACTACAGCCTGTTCAGGGTGGGAATGTTGTACTGTCTGTATAAAACGTACAAACACGGAGTGGTGGGGCTTTGTTGTTCCGCTGTGTGACGTGTTGATGATGACGTGTGTGTGTCCCACCACCTGAGGATTTAAAACAGCTAACCTACAGCAACCAACAATGTTGTGAATTGGGGAGACGAGGTCGGGAAGCTCCTTACGCTCCAAGCAGATGACGAGAGATGTGGGGCCGAATTCTTTGACGGCTGCAACCGAAGACCGATTGCGTCACAGCAGCGCAACAAGGCCGTCCCAAGGCTCAGGAATGCAGCTTTTATTTGCCAGACTTTGGAGGATCCATCTGCTGGATGACACAAATAGGAAATCCTCAACAACTCTAGGTTCAGCCACACACACTGTATGAACCTACAGTCTTAGGGTTTTCTTCTTAAAGTTAAAAGACATCACTAAAATGTTTGAATCTCCTCAACTTGTTTATACTACCATGAATGAAATTGTGAAGAAATTATTGTGGAGTCTTTTTATCAGTTACAAAGTGTGTACACGTCGTCCCTGATAAGTTCAACAACTATCTGATTAAATATATACTATAAAATCTGACTACCATTAGTTCAACAGCTTATATGGTCTTTCTTCTTATGCAACCTATTAAAATTTTTCTAAGAAGTTTAAGTCATAAAGTCCCACTCAGTGCTTCTGTGTTGTGAGGCAACTTATGAACACCTATGAATAAGCTCTTTGTAAGTGTAAGGAGAGAGTCCCGCTGTTTCCCCCACAGTACACTGTGAAGCCTCCATGCTATTTTACAGATGTACCCTCTCCCTTAGTGCAGCTGCTCAGGCTTTAAAGAAGCAATTAAAACAAGACATTCTCCTGAAACTTCACTGGGCTGCTCTCTTCATATGTTGCCGTAGATAAGCTGCTCAAACGGCAAGCCTATTTTTCTACCTCTCAAGGCGCAGGGTGGATGAAAAGGAGAGGAAGGAGGGGGGAAATAACACCCTCTTCCTGTAAAGCTTGCCATCAACTGCAGCAACCAAGTTGCAGGAAAATCAACGAGTAGCAAATTATCTTAATTTGCTAATCAGACATTGATGTTTGGCTATATGGTGCAATGAACTTTTTCACAAATGAAAGTGCTAGTTCACTTGCTTTACCTTTGCTGTTCTAAATCCCTGCTGTTTAGTAAGATCTCTGGTGCATGGGAAGTGATGCATTTCACACTTGTGGTTTATTTGTAATAAACAGAAGAATTGATCACTGTTCATTCCCAGCAATGACACAGAAGAGGGTTCCAACCAGAAAAACCATAAAGGGGTCTGTATTCCTGTATTACTGTGCATCTAGATACATAGTTGATGATGCAAAATGATAATACAAATACATTTGTAATGCTATGATGCATTGCAATTTAAACCCAATTCTATTTAGCTACAACTTACCTAACTCTGTTTCAGTTTCCATATGGTTTAGTCTTTGGCCAGTCAGCATAGAGAGACAAAGTGAAACTGGAATTTCTAGTTTCTGTTCCAGAAAAAAAAAAAACTATTTCAAAATCCCACTGACATTTGTAATAGCACAAATACCCAACAATCCAGCTTTGAAGCAACACCTTACTCAACAGTATCGGTTCCATCAACGGATGGAACTAGTAAAAAAAACAAAACATCAAATGTAGTTTTTTATTTGTTTGTTTTTTGGGTGGCCTTTAAATGAACACCACGCCATGGGCAAGTCAAGGGCTCGTGGTTAGCTCACACATCTGTACAGCAGACAGAGAGGACTGAATGTTTTAGAACAACTACAAAGTTGGAAAGAAATGACTTAAGAAGAGAATGTTGCTGAATTTTACAGATATAGAAGTTACCCATTCATTTTTCATGGGAGCTGTAGTCTTTTTCTGTGCTGACAAAGAAATAATTTATAAACTTTGTTAAAATCACAAAGGTTTCAATTTCTAATTACAAGTGCTTTAGTGGATGCCTCTAACATGGAGAAGTAAGGAGCAAGTATAATTTGTAACTTGCGTTAGCTGCTAACGCTAGCTTTACTTTTCTCAGGTTGACCATTAGCTGTCCACGTACAAGTCACCCTAAATTAATGCTGACATTTTCTGGTGCCAGAGAAATATTTATATAATAATATATAGTATCTGGTACTTATGTCATGTTTTACACACTGCAAATGTTACAATTCCATGCAGTGCAACTTGATACAGTCAAACATTTAGTTTTTTTACCAGACGATTGGTAGAAATGGGATTTAAATAAGTAGCTAGCTAACACTGACCAACACACACACACACACACACACACACAAACTAAAGGCACAGGAGCACAGAGAGAGATAGACATGAAGGCTGACATGACACATTTCACAAGAACATTGGTCTGGATCTGTGATTTTTTTATCAATGCATGTCATTTATCTAATGTATCTCTGAAATTTTATCGGTTTTACGACATATCTTTACAGACCTTACTGTCAAATAGAGTTGACTTCAACGTTGACTTTGGCACAAACCTGAAAACTTCTCTGTTTTCCAAATATAAAAAGCAACATGCTGCAGTGTCCTGTAGAGGCCATTACCATGGGTAGCCCAGCTGGCGGAGGCAGCTGAGAAATGGCTCGGGACCTGCCCATCTATCACAATATGCCCCCCTTTTTCATAGAGAATCCATCACCTGAGATTTGGCCCGGAGTCACTCCCTCACCCAGGTAATTTTCAGCCGTGGAGGAAACTGAGCCAGGTCAGGACGTGAGGTTTTACTCATAAAAGTGACCTCAAAGGTAAAGTGAGAGATGGCTGGATGGACATGTTTACCTCCTCTTGTGCCTTTTACTCTGATGATAGTATAAACTTAGATGTGAGCTGTATATCTTACTGACAATAAAAGTGTGTTGTTCAAGCGTAAATACAATTCTCCTGATGGTGACTTGGTTTTTTATCATTGACATATGAAACCCTAATATTGACCTGTCCCTCGCAGTGACTCTCGTTCTCTCTCTCCCCATCATCAACTTGGGTTTTAAAATATATAAACCCCTGAGCTCACTATCTGCTCCATCTGGACAGATTAAAGATTGCCAATCTTGTTCAAAGAGCGTCACCCCCCGCACAGGCACTGTAGTGAGACAACAGAGACCTATTAACATAAGTTGTCCATGTCACCAAGCGTACTGCAAACACTTCAAACACATGTTTTTGTGGTCACTATTACTGGTCTCCATCTGTACTTTCAAATGGAGGAAACACAAGTAGCAAATTGAAAAAGAGACAAATGGCCAGGATTTTGGGGAGGTTACATTTATCAACAGACACAATCTGATTTAGGTATCCTGGGTGCCATTCAAATTGAGTACTACAAACCCTTAAGGGTTCAGTATGCTTGAAATGGACTAGGATGTACGATGTATTGTTCGACCACAACACACCGTTAAACCTAGTTCTGGCTGCATCCCTCTGCCTCCCTGCAAGAGTTCTGCCTTTTTATGTTATTTGTAGACTCGTCTAGGGCTGTTGTGGAGGCTAAATACGTGTAAAATACCATTTACCCACTTCTCAGTTTCTGAAATAACATTTATACACCTCCCACCAAACCAACCTATCAATAAAAATAAAAGCATTAAATGCTGACTTTTCATCTACAAACTAGAAATTGTTCAGTGTATGGGATGTGGTCTTAGGTTTAAAAGAATTCTGTTAGAGTAGCTGAGATGAGGTAGACATCTTTTATCACTGCAGCCCTCGTCAGTGCTATAAATGGTACAAATGGGGATACAGTTGCAAACTGTCAAACAGTTACTCCATGAAAGTATTCATGGTGTTGCACTTGTTTGTTCACACACAAAGTGACGGAAGTAGTTGTGTGAAGAAAGATTTAAAGAGCTTGAGAGCCGTTCAAATTCTACCTAATTTCTCACTTCAGGAATACCTGGCAAGTGGCTTGACAGATTGACAGTTTCGGAAGGTTTTTAAAGATTGGTGGATGCAGCTCCCTCTATTCTGATGTCAGAAAGGTGTGGGTTTGTTTAAAGTATATGAAAGCCTTTAGATCATTTCAAAACCAGGTGTACTTGTACCGCAAGGAGTACTTTTGCAGGTACCAAGGGGTACGTGGAAAATTGTGAAGCTCTGCTGATTTGAAAAAATACAAATCATGATTTGATAATATACTGTATATCCACAAATTTGTGTTTAGGAGAAAAACTCAACACACAAATAAATGTGGTTAAGTTATGGTTATTCTCACAATAACTACACACATTACTGTAAATGGTTAAAATAACCAGTTTCTGTCATTCTAAATGGCAGTAGTACAAATGCAGGACTATTAAACTACCAAAAGAATACCATTGACCAATACCATAAACCATCCCTATTATCAAGGAGCTATGATAAAGGCTAGGCCCATCTGATAGGACTGTGGGGTCTGTTGGATAAATAAGGTTGCTTTAGATGTTAGAGGAAAGGGGTTGGAAGTTCAGGTTATCAGGTGGGAAGCTACCGTCACAGATTTCACAGATGTACAGTTACATTGAATTAGGACCACAACAACACCTACAGAGTGCTCTACAGCAAACTGAGTACCCTCCCATGTACCACACCAGCTCTTAACACTAATCAAATTTACACTGAACCACAATAAGGGGAACAGCTGATGTGTAGAGGGTCAACAAGCTCCTAAACCTCTCAGCAGCCAATCAGATTTTCATGCTTCCTTTATTCCCTACCAGTTATTTTTCTTCTACAACCAATAGTTTTGCCAATGAGTGCAAAATCAATGAGAAGTTGATTACAGCCATTCAAAGCTTCCCAGTATGCTACAACTTTCATTTGAAATGCTACAGGAATGAGCATCTCTAAAATAATGTTTGGAGAAGGCTTGCATGCATCGTTGGGGTTGATGGTGAGCTTGAAAGTAAATATATTGATTTTTCACTGTTAATTTTCCATTACATCTATCTAATTAGCACTTGTACCAGTATGAAAGGCAATACTTTTTGTCTTTTTTGTTCTGTCAAAACTTATTTTGCTGCGGACCACTACATAGAAGGAATCGCAGCCACTAGGCACAGCGTTCAGTTTGTCAGAACAGAGCGACCCATCAACCAAGTTGCTTGCGGTGTAAACATACAGTTTATTTGGCTTGCAACACTACACCCCACAAAAAATGTCCAACCTCAACCTCTAGCTCAACTTCAGCCTTCAACCTTTTGCCTCAAGGCAGAGAGATCAATGCACAGAAAATGAAAAGCACAAACTTTGGTCACACAACCCAATGAATGGCCTCTCCTTCCACTTTCTATGGTATTTTCACAGCATCTGTAAACCTAAAGAGGCAAGAGTGAAATTTTTACTTCCCCCATAGCACTAAATGAATCTGCAGGGACCCATACATTACTTAATGCCCCTTAAAACAACCAGCAGCAGCAATGATGTTGCAGCAACAGGGTGCACATATAGCAACATCAATAGGTGATTGTAGGTGATGGATAATATTGGCCACACATTCACCTGCAGCCAACTTTTCCATGCCGAAAAAACAGGATATTGAGGTGGCTGTGGTCATCATCAGAAAATAAGCCGACTTAGACTTGGCTCATTTGCCAAGGTACATCACCTGTGTGTGAGTTTTAACACAAAGGAGAACATATCATACATTGACCAGCATAGAACAACAGAACAAGCATAGCATTTGGAAGTCATTTTCCCTTAAAGTTTGGATGTACTTGCAGCCATGTTCATTATGAGTTTACCATATTATATCTTGTAGATGGAGACTAAGCTCTTTGGAAATTTCCTAACACCTCATAACTGACAGTGATAAAAAAAATGTACTGCCTTAAAATACCATCAAACACATGTTTATCTGATGCATACTGTCAATCTGAAGTCAAAAAGCCTTATGATATATTCCAGAGCACAAACTATATTGACTTAATAAATCACTGTGTAAACAAGAGAGGCTTAAATACTCCCAGTCTCCATATTGTTGAGGAAGAAATCACCAGTAGTTCACCTCTCAACGTCTACATCATCATCTCTGTGGATCCCACTTTGGGGATTAGGCTTGGTATTTATTAGATGGATTTCTAACCTGGCCTACAGGCAAACACAATGGAACAAACAATCATAACCCAAACGTAGCGGATACATATCAAAAAATCCTGTCAGAGCCTTTCCTAATCTTTATGGCTCAAAAGATGCAGGTGACTTTGACAATTCTTATTGAGAGATAATGAATTACATGTCAACATTTTACAAAAGTGTCATCTCTGGAGGTTTTCTGGAAGGATGATTTGTTTTACTGTGTAACACAATCAGTGATGGTGCTGGTATCTCAATTGTATATGATTTGAAACATGTGACTACAACATATTATCATCCAAACTACAAGGTCATAATAGCATATTAAAGATAACTGCTCTAGCCAATGAAATCTTAAAATACAAACAAACAAACAAACACTAAAGCAAATTTGAAGTTTAACATCTGAACCATAACAGTTTCTGAAAGAAATATAAAAAAAGGTTTTACAATTACGTATGCTGAGGCTCATGATAACATGCATTCACTAGCAAGGAACACACCCTCCATATGATACGTTTAAAAGATTTATTGAACATGGTACATTTAGAATGTTTGAATATGCTGATGGTTTGGGGAAGCTTCG
>JAVQJL010064224.1:0-47753 GCA_036024295.1 Nannoperca obscura | reverse complement strand
ATCTTTGTACATTATTAAATACAATACATTCAAACTAGAAATACCATTCCACTATAGTATTGTGCAATATGCTATACTTTATAGAACCAATGTGTCATTTAAGTGCTGTTGTATTCCTGGAACAAATGAGTCTTAAGTCTGTACTGTCTTAGAAAAGCTATGAAATCATACATATAATTAACTGACAAAATGAACATTGATCAAATTCAGCTTCCAGTTAAATTGTTTTCATATACATGTATACTTTATATGACATGGCCCAAAAGGTTTTAATCTCTATTTTATTTATTTAGTTTTCCAAACTTAGGGATAATTCACTATTTTTGCCACTAAGACTGAAACTTAATTTTAGGCCTACATGTGCAAAACTTAAGTGTGACTAAAGACAATCTAAGTAACTGTTTGACTGAAAATAACCAATTGTGCATGTTGTAAAAAACACAATTTCTTTCAATGTCGACATTTTACATATAATGCAAAAACAAAAATCCAAATTAATTGAAATAATGAAATAGATCGCAGAGCCCCAAGGCTAAGCTGTGAGACCTGTGGTTCCTGTAATGTGCGTGTGTTCTGTTTAGGTTGAAGGGAGGACTTCAGTCATCGAGACGTTCAGGCAGCTGATCAGAGAGGAGGGCTTCTGGGGATTGACCAAAGGGCTGTCAGCACGCATCATTTCATCCACACCCACTGCCATTGTCATGGTGGTCGGCTATGAGACGCTAAAAAAACTGAGTTTGCGACCGGAGCTGGTGGACTCCAGACACTGGTAGAAGACACCTGGACAGACTCGAGTTAGACTTCCTGTGAAAGCACTGGTGGAAAGTAAAGTCTGTTTTGAATAACAGCCTGGGAAACTAAATGGAATCAGGCCACTTTAAACGCACCCGTGTATAATGTGTGCGTGTTCATACCAACATATTCGCTGCAGATTAAATACCTGGCCATCAACATTCACACCAGATCCAGGTTCAGTCTGTTTGTGTTGCTGCTAACAGGGTTGTCGCTTTTTAGTGCAATTGAAAGTAGTGAATGGGATGTTTTAACACTGGAATATGCAGACAGACTGATGCAACCTTATAGAATTCCTTTTCTATATTTATATATATTTATATTCTAACACTCAGGAGAAAAGTGGAATTGATTGCTGACAGACAAGCCCAGCAGTGTTGAGCCCACACATTGGTCAGGGTTCTGTGAAAAGTCGTATTACTCATGATGCATTCGCAGCAGCAGTAAAGAAATCTTTCCTAAGTGTTTGTTTCCTTGCGCTCGCCAAACTGGCTTCTATTTCTGTTTTTTGCAGTTCCTTTCTCTTGGCCTTTTTACATTTCTGCGTTTGTAGTGCGATCAAGACAAACAATCTGCTTTTTGTTTTTAACTGCTGAGAAGAACAGTAGGTATTAGAATGTGAATAATATGGCAGCCCTCTGTGTTGAAGGTATATTTAATTTAGTCGTGCTGTACACTTGCACCAACAAAGTCCAAATAATGGCAAATTCCATGCAAAACACTAAACGTGTAATACAATATTCTATCAGCATTTTTGTACCATACTAGTATGCGGTCTGTCTGGCATTGTAGAATATGTTGCAGTTATGAAGCTGGGTTGATTTGGTGTACTGGTAACTACCAGCAAGTTGAGCATAATTGAAGTTTTTCTGTTGTGCTGAGCTGCCATTTAAAACCATAGACTTTATAAATCTTTATATTCAGTCTATGGTTAAATAATGCTGTTTCCCTATTGTGACAGTAAATGTTTGAGTGCTATAATGTAAATGTTTTATCCTTATTAGCACAACATGTGATTGTATATTTCTTGTAAATTGTGTTAATATCGTGTCTTAAAAGGAATGCACTATACCCAAACTGTGTCCAAACTTCAAAATTACACATTGTTTGTTCTCCATTTGTTTAGGATGAATAACCTTTGCGTATTGTGGCTCATGCTGTATTGTTGCTTTTGTAACTTTTTTTTCTTTCAGATGGCTTTTGAGGAAAGGTGATTTTGAAAAAGAAAATGTGATTTTCAAAATAAAATGTAATTAAGTATAACATCAGATGTGGTCAGTAAGTAGTGACAGATGTTGTCACTGCAGGTATTTTCAACATAGAGAAAGGAGAATGGTAATGGGCTGCTTTAGATTGACTGAAGGCAAATTCCTAAATCTGAGTTTGTTTAAATGAAGCCATAACATCCCATAATGTTTTCTGAAGTTGAGTATAGATTTTCTCAGGAAGATGGTATAAACATTAAATGGATATCTGATAAAACTCTATAATACCTTGTAAATTGACTTCTTAACTCCTGTAATAAGACAGTCTACATGCATACTAATACAGTCTGGAATTTAATTCATTTTCACTTTGCACAGCTTTTAGTAAATTACTGTGAATATGTTGTCAGTAAACATCAGTGATTGGTCTTCAGTAGTAAATCAGAACTCATGTCGTCATGTACAGAAAACATTTCACATCACGTGATGTCTCTTTCTTGTTTCATGTGTTTGGTCAATAAAACATCAGTGTTGCCTAAAGTCAGTTTGTGTTTTTACTTTTGCTGTGTTCAGAGAGGAATAAGCTGTTGAACCTATGCTGCTGCTTTTCCAGTTTCATATTTTTATCGTTGACTTTTAAATTTTAAATTGAAATGAATTGATTAGCAGACGTCCTGTCAAGCATCTGTACTTATTTCAGAATGTAACATCACTTTAACGTGGGGTTTTCACATGAGAATTTTGCTGAAACTGTTCATTAAATGAGTCCAATTAAAAATAAAGTTCTGAAGCTGATACAGATAATTCAATATTAAAACAAGATTGTGTTTAATATGTTTGTTTTTTACACATGAACATATACATATTTTTGAGAAGGAGACCTTCGAACATTATCTATTATACGTTTAGCAGAATATAATGTAGGAAGAGGCGCTGTGGGAACTCATTAACTATAACATTAACAAAAAGAAAAGTCAATATTGTGCGTTCCTGTTGTCCTCAGGGAGTTCATTGTGCAGTTAAGGTCTGGGAGGAGAAAATGTGTCCATACATCTTATTGAAGGTGACACCAAAGGTCATATCATTATGTTAGGCAATTAAAAGTGAAATTTAAGATTCGACCAGCAGCGTAATTTTGAGGATTCAGGCGCATGTCATATTAGAAAAAAATATTTTTTCAGGAAATATATCCAGTGTTTTGTGATAAAACTGACTTCATGTTCAAATCTAACAAAGGAGATACCTTGAGATTTATTCCATTGTGATATACTAAGTTTTTTCATTTTGCATTTGCATTCTACATATGAGTGAAAAATGCCCACCTTCTGATGTTAAGGTTAACATCAACTCACCCAAAAAAAAACATTTATACTCAGATTAAACCTTTCAAAACCATAAAAATACCAGTAACTGATGTGAATGTTAAAAGTCCTATTTTTCATAAACAGGGCAATAGATGGCAGCATACAGTCGTCTGTAATGCTCATTACAAATCCTCAAACTTTCAGTCCCCCTATTCAAAATGAAACCACCCAGAGACCAACAGACAGATCTACTGATGAATGAAACAAACAAGGAGGAGGCCCGGTGAAGATGGCAGAGGGCTTCTCTGAGGTGACACTTCATGGTGGGATGACGGAGTGCTCCCTGTTCTGCTCTATACATTAATTATCAAGCGGTGTCTGGGAGGCACTTTGTCAAAAAGATGGATGAGGGGCTGTTAGAGAGGGAACAAATCTGACTTGGCCAGGGTTAGAGGAAGGGCCTCTCACTCTCATGGGATCTAATGGTGGTAGCTGTGTGGGTGTGTGTGTAGGATACAAGGTGGGATAGTCAAAGCACTGAGAGGATCGATTGTGTAATCTTCTTTGCAGCTTCAGCCAAAATGTTTAGATTCGAAAAGCTGCAAAGGACAAAGAAGTATCAGAAAGGAACATTTTATTATCTATATGTCGATGTACAAATATGTACAAATATTTCATCTTTAAAAAGGATAATGATAAAGTCTGTCTTAAAACAATACTCACATGGTTTTTGGTTACTGGCCATGACATGATCCCCCATTAATGTGATTGCATTGTCAGTGATGGGAGTCACAACCCACAGCCCTCATTTCATGCACAAATGTATATGCAAAGCTAATCTAAAGCAAGCAGGGATTTTCTAAAGTTGGTCTTTTCTGAACAAAATTCTCTCTTTGTGTTACTGTCCCTCCACTTTAGGTCAGCAAGGACAACTTGGACAAACATTGTCCAGGTAAACACAAAGAGGGAGTTGTGTACAAAAAGAATTGGAAGTTTGGAAGATGCCCACTTGATTTGTCTAATGCCGGGTTACACAATGTAAAACGACTGGTTTTCCTTCTATTCCTCACAGCACCAACAACCTTATTCTTCTTTCGCGTCATCATGTCCACAGTGGTGTGTGGAAGAGCGTGCTCCTATTGGTCAACATCACAGAACACAGTGTGGAATTTGTCATATTCAGCGAGAAAGAGCAAAAAAATACTGACAAGCTTATGTTTTTTGTCACGAGGTGTTCGAGATGCACTATGATACTCTACGATAAAACAATCAATCATTGTGCCTGACGCCCTACATCTTTCCTGTCGGGATATTATCTGGCTGATGTCTTGAAGTCTGAACCTGGCATAACACGCACTGCTGAATACTCTAGCTGAACTTCAGAACTTAGAACGAGGACTGTGGATTTCCCCCCCCATTTCTTACATTGAAATCGTTTTAGATACTAAATACTATTTCAATGTACATAAGGACATGTGAGTATTGTTTGACAATATGTATGAGACACTTAACAGACCTCTAAGACCTTAACAGAGGACTGCTCTGCAAAACGTTCTCAGCTTCTAACAGGATTGTTTAATGCATCGAGGGTCAATTCACTCAAAATACAAAAATATGTATAGAAATTAAAAACAAATGTGGACAAAAAAACTAGTGATATCTAGCCATGCAAATAATGTATGTTTTATTTGCCCCAAACCTGCGCAAATATCCGTCATTTGTCATTTCCTCCTCTACCTCCTACAATAGAGATGGAAAATTGAATTAAAACCTAATAATAAAATTGAAGATGAGGTCAGATTCTGTTCCTGGAAAAGTTGCTGTTGAATAATTTAACTGAGCACAACAGGCGGAATTCCATTCACCTCCATTGTATTTGGGCGTATTTGGAAGATGGGTATCTCAAAACCTGGACAAATAAAACCAAAACTGTGTGTATGACTACATACAACTGGAGATAAGTGACACAATGTAATTTTTTTATTTAAGTGAAATGTCCCTTTCAAATGAGGTCCCTAACCCACCATATAAAAAGGATGGCTTGGGCATTTAAGACTAAATATTTGTATAAATGCACCATTAAGTTCCACTAAACCTCAGTCAGATCAGATGACCACAGCCATTAAAAGAAATCTCTAATGAGAATAAACCATTAAGAACGTGTGTGTGTGTGTGTGTGTGTGTGTGTGAGTGTGTGTGAGAGGAGGCAGAGGGGGTTTGGTCTGCTGTGTGGGATCACTGCACACTGGGAGGAGACAAGGAGAAGGAGGGAGCACAGGGACGGACGGAGAGGAGAAAGAGCCTGAAGAAAGGGAGCGGAGGAGACAGACGACAGGAGGCAGAGCGGCTGACACACAAGCAAAAGCCCACAAGAAAAATGCCCAATTTTGAAGGCACTTGGAAAATGAAAAGCAGCGAGAATTTCGAAGACTTGCTCAAAGCCCTGGGTGAGAACAATTTACGCTTTTCTTCTAAGAAGGTTTGAATGGATTTTACTGAGAGAGGTTATTAAATTATCCAGAGACTGGACTGATGAGGTCTATGATCTATTCTCTAGATAACCATAACTGGAATACAGATGTTAGAGTGCAATTAGGGCTTATTTTTAAATGCAGAGTAGGCTGGTGTGAATAGTTATTTTGATTTTCAAATGAAAAAACTAAAGAAAATACAACAGATTAACACACAACAAAGCTACAATTACAAGGTGATCTTTTCCACCACATTTCTACCAATCCAGTGTCTCTAATTTAGTTCTATAATAGCGGGTTTTTACTGCCGTTTTAATTGATTTTCAAATGGAAGTACGTTAAGGCTGCTTGTTATATAGTTGAATACAACTGGTTTTAATTACAAACTCATTCATTGTTGCTGCATTTGAGTAATGGACTACAAGGAGGATTGATGGGAACCAGACTGAAGCGTTCTCTCATCTAATTGTTTGCAGTGTAACTGTGCGACAGAGGGTTAATGGGACAGGAGAGCTAAACAAAGCACACGGCACCAGCATTCCTCCCCCTCATCACCTTGTCACTGCACCCTCCATATTTGCATCAGTAACATCTGCTGATAACAATCTCAGTAACAGCAGATTTATACTTTTATATATCCTGACAACAAAGGTCATTTGTTCTCACTGTGGCACCACTCTGCCTGAAATAGATACCTCTACCTTCATGCATTCTTTAGGTAAATAAGCCAAGTTTCCCTTTTGGCGCCAGAGGCAGACAGAGGTGACACAACTCAATGCCAGATGATAAAATATGGAGAAAATTAGGTCTTATACTTAGTGGGAATAGGTGGGAACAAAGGTGTTTTGTACATCAGGTCATTATGAATTAGATTAATTTGCTACTTTACAGGCGCATCAGCTCTACTTAATATTTATACTGTAGGCTCACAGGTAGCTTTGTACGCGTTTTCAGGTGTGAATGCCATGCTGAGGAAGGTAGCAGTGGCGGCTGCGTCCAAGCCCCACGTGGAGATACGGCAGAACGGCGAGCACTTCTACATCAAAACCTCCACCACAGTCCGCACCACGGAAATCAACTTCCTCATTGGGGAGGAGTTTAATGAGGAGACGGTGGACGGGAGAAAGTGTAAGGTAATTTAATTAAACAGCACATGATGAGTTTTTACTTTCTGCAAATGTACCAACTTTCTTTCTGACATCTCTACGTAACCTTGATATATGACCTTATAGCTTCTTAAATGTAAGTAAAGTCCCGGGGATTCCCACTAGCACCTGAACACATCACTCTGGAGGACTTATGAAAAACTGTTAAGATGTTAGTAAAAATACACACAAAAATATGTCATTTTTTATTGACTTTTTTTTAAAGAGATGAACATACAGTCCCCACTGATCTCTCGTCTATCACTTTGCTTTAGTGCTGACATCCCGTTAGCCAGGTGAAACATAGGTCATAAATATAGGAAAGCCTCATAAAAGTGCTGCTTTTCTACAGAGCTTGGCCACTTGGGAAACAGAAAACAAAATTTACTGCAAACAGACTCTACTGAGTGGGAACGGCCCGAAGACCTTCTGGAGCCGAGAACTTAAAGGGGATGAACTCATACTGGTGAGTCGTTTTTTTAAAGTTTACTGTAACTAGAAATACAGTGACAAATAAGGAGAGTGCAGCTGTAGGCTCAAATGAATCAAGTGTATAAAGATTGGATTTCACCCAGAGATAATAACAAGTTTGTCCTCTCTGGGCACGCATGTGTCTCTTCAGGATCATGCCTTTTGTTTCGCTTTCTTTTATAAAATTGTGGCTCCCAAATGCTCTCATCCCATCAGCCTAAAGAAGGATGTCCACACGGTGACTCATCTAATCAATGAACAGATGTTTGGATGTTTTGCACAGTGGGATGAGGTGTCAAATTTGGAGGTCGCTGTCTCTAACCCCATGGGCAATTTCCTGTTCCTACTTCTCTTTCTGCCAATAAGAAAACAAAAAGTACTGGCTAAAGGGACAATCCTCAATTTGTGTCAAAAGCACTGTTGTTCTGGCAGTGCAGCTAAACTTTAAAGGAATAGTTTGGGAAATGTATTATTCTCTTCTTTTAGAGAGTTGAAGGAGAAGGTTGCTACCTCTCACATATCTGTACGGTAAATATGAAGGTACAGCCAGCAGCTGGTTAGCTTAGCTTAGCATAAAGACTGGAAAAAGAGGGAAACAGCTAGCCTGGCTCTGCGCAAAAGTATAAAAATCCACCTACAACCACCTTCAAGTAATTTTTAAAGCAAATGTGGAACAGAAAAAAAACAAAAACGTGAAATATTCAGGTTTTTAGTCCTCTATGATAGTATACTGAATATCTTCGGCTTTTTGGATTGTTGATTAGACAAGACATTTGAAGACATCAGCTTAGACTTTGGGGACTTGTAATATTATTTACCATTTGCTGACATCTTATAGACCAAAAAATTAACACATTCAATGATAATGATTTTAACTATTAGTTGCGGCCCTAGTTTTTGTATAAACAAGGAAGATAAATAGCTTAATATTTACCGTAGCGACACGAGAGCGGTATCAATCATCTAACTCTGACCAAGAAATCAAATTAAGCTTATTCCTCATTGATGGTGGCCAGGCCAGCAAAATCTAGACATATGATCAAGAGAGGCCATAACTGGGTGGTGACACCAGATGTATAAATATTAAATGATCTGGTCAATATTTCTCCAGAATACTACGTAGCTCCTAGGAAATGTTCTGAGCTCCCATGGGCCATTTGGAGACAATATCCATTTCTTGTGTTTCCTTCTTTTGCCAGATGAGGGTGTGGATAAACATGCCTGTAAGTGTGACAGCACATTATCATGATGAATTGTTTTTTTTATTTATTATTTTTCACATCAGGGGATAGAAAAAAAGACATCCATAGAAAAAAAAAAGTTTTTCTATGAGATTTTGGCTGCATGGTCCACGATAATGAAAATAACACAAAAGGCTGAAAGCAAAGTCAATTATTTGTTACAGTTTCCTATTCAGGGGCTCCACGGGGAAACTTAATCTAGATTTCAAAAGAAGAAATGTACATTTCACTGCCATACATTTGTTGTTAGACAGAACTTCGTGATCTTGCATCCATCAGAAACACTTCTGCCTCCAGTTTCTGGCAGTTACAACATCACTAAAGACAAAGCAGTTTTTTTCTGTAAACATCTGCTTGGATTTATTGGCCAGATGGACAACAAAGAGTCCAAAAAGTTGGCTGTGATGGAGATCTCCCTTTTTACTGTGACTCACCTCTGCAGAGAGGCATTCAGGAAAACATTTGAGAGGGGCCGGTAATTTAGACTCAATGCAGGTTTTCAAACTGGGAACAAAGCTTTGAACAAGACCAAATCTGTTTTTATTCAAGATAAGGGTGTGTACGTCCGTCCATGTTGGAGCAATAGGCTGTAATCTGATAGGCATGTGAGGTTGAATCATTGGAAAGAAAGCATGACTTTTCAGGTTTAAATGCGATACCAGAGGGAGACGTCAGACACATTCCCATGACTCCATCATATTACACCTTAATTAATGTATTGTTTAGATTTGAAGATTTGAATTATGCTGAAGCAGAGACATTTGGCTCTGAGGAGCTGTACACATCCCTCAGTTATCAAACCTCATGACCTTTAAAAACCTTCAAAAGAGAAATGTACATAATAAAACAGAAGTGTCTAGTTTCAAGGTGTCTATAATATTCGGTCAACACAATTTTGATTTCAAAGATATTATAGCTCAGAAGTTAGTTAAGTTACAGCACTGTAAACAAGAAAATATGTATATATATTCAGACTACTGGCCCATACTGTATATATAATTGTAGTTACTAAAAAGA
This sequence comes from Nannoperca obscura, assembly GCA_036024295.1. Taxonomy (NCBI): domain Eukaryota; kingdom Metazoa; phylum Chordata; class Actinopteri; order Centrarchiformes; family Percichthyidae; genus Nannoperca; species Nannoperca obscura. The sequence continues at coordinate 38,107 of JAVQJL010064224.1, read as the reverse complement.
CAGATACAGATAGACCTCTCTCTGTAACACTAATTATACTTAATATCAACACACAATCAAAACACAGAATCATTAAATAATATGCAACTGTGACACAGCTCAGGTTGGTTATTGCAAAGTTCAAACTTTAAAAAGCCCAACTACAGTCAGTGATGGGAGCCAGCTGCTGTTGCTAGTAGCTCGTAAACCCCTGCTCGTTCATCTACAGTGATCTAAACACATCCCATCTTCTACCAACACAGGTTCTGTCTCCTCTCTGCTCACAGAGAAATGTGATCGGTCCTTCGGTATAAACAGAAAAAAAAGCATATAAACTTGAATAAAAGCACTGGCCAGCAGATGAGGAAATTAGGCTCTTGAGGAGAGATGGAGGGATGTGATGCTTAATGAAGACAACTTGTGGTGGCTTTACTGCACTCACTGTGATCCAAGATGGGTGGACTGTGATGACCATTTGGAGTGTACAGTAAAAAAAAAAGAGAATAAAAGATGATAAATGCTTGAGAATGAAAAACTATTCTTTTACTTGTCCACGCTAGGAACCTCATATTTCTCTTACATTTCAAGCCAATAAATATTGACTTTTAAAGATGAAGGAAGTTTTGCATTGGCTACTTTATGATGGAACTGGAGCCAGATGACATTGTGTGGCTGTGATAGTGTTGGGGGGTCCAAAACTGTGCGTCTTCCTGTGGGCTTTAATTAGTCTCATTGATCACGCTATTGAGAAATGCCAATGGACCCTGGTGTTACCTCCAGTTAATGTCTCCCTCGGCAGCGCACCATGTGCCAGATGGAGTCATCTCCGCTCCATTTTTCACAGCGCAGGCCTGCTCCCCCCCGTCCCGCCACGCTGCATGGCCCGAGATAATGATGATGTGTGCCGCCGCAGTTGGCCATAATGGTACGCCCGTGGTACTCTCATAAATCTTTGTGCTCTGTCACACCCCCCCCTCACTCGGGGCATCCAATAATTTATCTCCATTTCCAGTTTTTGTCACATCTGTTTCATTAGCAGGCAGTGTCAGATTAAGATTGCGATGTTAGCCAGCATTTAGGCAATTAGTGTTGGAAATGTAACAGAGCAACAGAAAATATGAGGACTTTACCATGTTGTTATTGGAAAGAAATGTAGGGACTTTGATGCATGCAGTCCTAAGCACTGAATGTAAAATGAACTAGATTGCACTGCAGCCACTTATTTATAATGTCTGAGGTCTAATGTCTATTATGTGTAATATTTGTTTTGTTGCTTGGTTAAATGTGTTTTATTAGTTTCATTTCGTTTTATTAGTTTTCATCTTTCATCTTTCAGAAATTCATTGTGATAATAAAGTGAAATCAGGCCGAGAGTGACAATCTGTCTAGTTAATACCTTATTATTGCAGCCCTATGGTAGATGTAAATATATACAGGGACAATTTCAACTTCAACTGCAATCTGTGCATTCATTACAGAAATCAATTTTGATTAAAAGACCACTTTTGTCTGATTGGAAAGGCCTGGTCATTTATATTTGTATAAATATTACATTTTCCAAAACCATGAAGATCATGGTAAATGTTTTATTTACTTAGTATCTAACCTAGGAGTATTAAGACTTTAATTTAAAATATGAAAGACATGTTTTGATTTTGATGGGACTCCGACAGCCCTGAAGCTCACTGTGTGTGTCTATGAGCCTCTTGATTAATAAAAAAACTCAAGACAAGTGAATATTAATCAGATAATATGGACGTTTTTCTTCTTCTGCTCAATCTCGTTTCAGATCTTTGGAGCTGATGATGTTGTGTGCACGCGGATCTACCTACGAGCATGAACGTCCTCAGCCTTTCAGTAGTGGACGTTTCCTGCAACAAATAATCTTTCAGTAGCTGCGTTTACATGGACTCACTTCAACTCTAAATCTGTGGTTTAGTGGTTAGAATAATATTTCTGCATGTTTGCCCCTTGTGGAAACATTAGGTGATGTTTCCAGAAGGGACAGAAAAATGGCGTCACCAAAACAATACTGCTCTGTGGCCAATAAAATGTTTTTGTTGTAGATCTTAAAATATTTAAGGATTGTTGAACGCCTCGATGGGCGAAATGACTTGTGAGAAACAACAGTTGGAATCTCTAATCAGAATGATTTCAATCGGATTGAAGAAATATTTTCCATGTAACTGCAGCTGGAGTCTGAAGTGAGAACTTTCACATAAAAATCAACATCTCAAATAACCAGTTTCGCATCTTTATGAAAACACTCATTTCAACTGGACATTATTGCTCTTTCCTTCTTTATATCTCATGTCTTCTAGCAATGGAAATTAAACAACCACAGTATGATTTATTTTATATTATTCAATTGACCCTTTACATCTTGTCATGGTATAAAAAACTCCAGAAGGTGACGGACTAAAGCAGCAGCAGAAGTTTGCACACTGAACGCTGCAGATGTCACCTGATGAAGAGCTTGTTGGTCCAAAAGTTCCCTAACGACATTTTTCAGTGTGGAATTGCAAATCTTTTTGATGGCAGAATGAAAAAAGAAGTTTGTCTATTTAAAGGATAGTTTAATGCCAAACACCATACTAACACTCATGTACAACATCAGAGACACATTAAAAAGAGGTACAAACAATGTCTTTATGTACAATCAGCTCTGCGGGACTTCCGGTGGTATTCCATATTAAAACACAGTAAATATAAAAATAAAAACCCATGTTATAAACTGTTCCAAGATTGTCTGTAGCTGGTTTTGTTACTGACCGTCGCCTTTCATTCCCCCCCCATTCTTAGGAGTGCTGCCAATCTGCACGTCCATAATGAACTTTTGGTGTTTGCGTCCATCCTGTTCATGTTTTGATCCATACGTGAAAAATGATGAAGGTTCCAACTGTTTTTTCTAAAGTTAACGTTAAGAAATGGGTGTTACTTAGTTTTACTGTACAGCATTTAGTGTGATGGATATCTTTCCATACAACCTTACCTACACTATCTACAGGGGCAGTTCCAGTTTAATTAAACAAACTGCGGAAGGGAAAAGGCAATACAAATCCTTAGGTTACATCCCTCTTTTAAGGGAATACGACATTCACATTTGTATTTCAGCGAGAAATACAAACTGATAGCGTTGACAGACTGCGACTAAAGGAATTATTGCTCGCTTGTTTTCTTAATCCTTAAAACTGTACACAAGTCACATGGCTGACATTCACGTATAGACCTACTATACATCGGTCAGTGTTCGTCGTCAACACTGGGCTTAAAAAATAAACACAGCTTGTGTATGCTTTTTATAGGTGATACATTATGAGACCACTGAACGCGTCATACAGGCTAACCATTTGGTAAAGTTGAAATACAAGTAAAAGTTGCCAGCACTGTTGAGACTTCAGTACTTTGAAAAATGTACATGTTGCTCTTCTGTACTTTACTTTAAAAAAATTTATTTAAAAAAAGGGGGAGAAAATGCTGCTCAGCTACATTCATCATCTTAAAACCACGAGTGACACTGATGTCAAAGACTGATGGTAGAAATGCGCAGAAGGGGGTCGAAACACGTATAAAATAGGTTGTTTTTCTACTAAACAAAGACTTTTAGGGACAACACGTTCAACAGACCACAACGGAAAAAAGGTCTATAATCAAACATCCTTTGGTAAAAAACAATTAAAAGTTTTCATTTTCTTAATAAACTTCTCTGCAACCTCTAGCTAAAGATTGATACTATGTGTGGGTGTTAATGTACGCTACACATCAATGACATTTGATAAAAAAAAATCTAGATATAAACAACATATTTACACAAAGTGTTTGGGCGGTCATAAATTATTGTCCTCGATACACACTGCTGACATTGTACTGATCTACCCAGCAGGTGCCAGAGATGTTGAATATATATAGTGCCTTATAATTATTATTATTAAAATAATAATACCAAAAAGGAAAACATTCACAGGCTATACAAGTTTACCGCTGGAAGCCAGATTATTCTCCAACATTTTCCAACAGAAGTAGCAGGTAAAGAGAAAGCTGAGGTTGTTTGTTTTTCCTGTAAAATCACGAGGTCGCTGCTGAGTTTGAATTATAACCAGGTTTTTTGTTCAAACTGTGAATTGCACCAAAGACAAGATGCAGTAAGGAGTGTTTTCTCTGTATATTAATCTTGTGTAAAAATCTGCATTTAATATTACAATGAGATTACTGAGACGGGTGGCTTTTTCCAATATACTGACAAAGCTTGTATTTCACTCACGTTGTAGAATTTGCAGTAAAAGCTTGAAAGTTAGGGAGTTAGGTTCATGAATCAGTTGGGACACATTTGAATTGTTGACCGACAACCGCAACCCCAAATTTTGGCAACTGAATCCAGTAACAGCAGGTTGGAAAAATCAGCGTGAAGCTACTGTATATGTAGAGTCATCAGTGGCAGTTTGTTGTGTGAAGGCTGCCACAGTTTATCTGTCGATAAGAGAGACTACAGTGTTCTGTACTTCACCCGGTACTTGTTAATGTTGATATAATGGAGGACCTCAGGGCAGCAGGTTGTGGTGCAGGACAACAGGCCCTCTTGTTCGTCTCCCATCAGCCACTTGCAGCTGTCGGCAGCCATGTCGCTGGTCACGTGCTCTTTGGCCCAGGTGTCCAGCCAGGTCTGAAAGCGTCTGTGCAGGCGTGTGTTGACCCTCTGTTGAGACTGAAAGTGACATCAAGCAGAACAACACAGCTCAGCTATTGGGACACAAGAAGGCAGCTAGAAATATGCCTATAAAGAGTCCTCTGATTTATTCAGAAAGTTTAACGTCAAGACTAAATGTATCCGTCCACTGGACTGTAGAAATGGAAGACTGTCCTGCTTGTTTGGTTCAAATCTTCAGCATTTATCCTTCGGGGCAGGCTCTGTAATTGTTTTTCTTACCTACCACTGTGGTAGTTAACTGAACATTTCACTTTATTTTGGTCTGCCACTTCTGAAATCTATGTTAGAAAAACTTCAGAATTGTAAATACCAAGTTAGTGGTAAATTACAGTAGAAATAGTAGTCACTTTAATTCCAGACTATCCTTAACTTAGCTTTATAAAATGTATATTTATTAATATGAGAAAAAGCTATCTGCCACGGTGACAGCGACATGTACCCTGAATTTGGCAGGTGCTGATTTAATTCCATGCTGTGGAGACCAGAAAACGTCACTTCCAGTCAAAGAAGAGTAACTTTTCTGAAGGCACCAAAAGCGGCATCTCCATTGAATGTGATGGCTCTTCTTTATGTGATGTCAAACTAAAAAAGTTAGTTTGAATACACACAAACTGGTTAGTGATCAGATCGTATATATCGGCGTTTGAAGGGCTCGTTTTTTTAATCCTACACTGATAGGAAGTTTTCAAAATAATCTCTAAAATTGGCGCCCTTCTGTGCATGTAGAGAGGTTTCTGGTGGAGCAGCATGTCCTCCCACTAAACTGTTAATCAGCATGAGGGACGAGTGAATTTTAAATCCCAGTTAGACACGTGTGTAATGCGCTGGTCTGGAGACCCTTCACGTTTTTTTGGTAGCCGATAGAATTTTTATCACATTAACATATTTAATCTTGAGTAAATTTTAAGGCTTGTGTCATGCAGACACGGCTGTTCCTAAAACTTATTGATGAAGTGATTCTCTTTTTCCTCTCTCCAAACCATTTTGACCAGCTGACAGTTTGTAAACCTATGATGAGTATACAACTATTGCTTCCTGTGCTTACCTGATGAGCCCGTGTGAGTGCCGTGTGCCTGTACATGTAGTCTTCTGACTTGCACACATAGACCATCTTGTAGGAGTTGAGCTTGAACATGCACTCCATCTTTAGCTCACTACTGCCGTCCTGCGACTTGTCCGAGGGCGCCTTGGTCATTCGCTCCTGCTGCAGTTGCTCCCATCCTCTCTGGCACTTCCTTATCCGTCTCAAATTCCTGAAAGCCAAAACAGGTGGACAACAATGAATAACACGGACCGATCGCAGAGGAATTCTTCTGATTACTCCACACATCAAAAGAGTGCATCACGTTTACAGGGAAAGTTCGCACAAATTTCCAAAAATCTATAAACTATATTTTATTTTCACTTGAGCGTTATATATGGCACAATTGTGTTTGACAGTATGCACTGTGCGATTTTAAAGACTACAGGATGTGGTCAGGCACAATACACGACATTAAACAAATTTGAGAGCAGTATAGTCAAATTTGAGAGGACTGTCCCTTTAAACAATTATTTTAAACCCATGCATTGCAACTCACCGAGTAATAGAATTAGATAGGGAGTCAAATCATTCGTGGGAAATGGGGATCTATAAGAGCAGCAGAGGCAGCAGTCGTAATATTTCTGTACAGTGCACTTCCGTTGCACAGCCACATAAATTTCAATATGCTTTGCAAACAAATATTTATCTTAATTGGAAATTGTTCCTGATTTTGTGCAGGTAATAAGAAATGCAATTATTCACCCCACCTGAATGAAAGTTTTAAATGTGTACTTACCACTGAGGGTACAGGTGAGCGGGGACTGAAACCATGAAGCAAATTTTTGCATTCAGGGCTCCACTTAAAAAGACATGACAGTGAGGCCAATTTTCAGGTAAAAACTGTTAGATACCAATCAAAAGATGAGCTGAGAATACTTTGATGTGCACAAACTTTCACCAACAATGTACAGAGTGTTATGATCATGAGATGGAGACCCAACACAACTGGAAAAGAAACTGCTGGATTTGTTTACTGCCATTGAAGATATTTGAAGAAGGGCCTTTTGGCCTCTTGTGCTGCTGATCTCTCATAGATTTAATGAAAAAAAAATGAAAAAAGGACAAGATGTGGGTGAGCCCACCGATAAATCATAGCCAGGTAACAGATTTATGCAATGGGTTAAATAAAAGAAAACTAAGAGCAAGATTTTTTTTCTGTTTTAAAAATCCTTGAAATGTTTATGGTAATGGACAGCCATCTCAAAGAAAGAAAAAACTCAAAAAGCACCCAAAAGCAATGACAGACAGGCTTTATGTGCAACACTCAACTGGAGCTTTAAGACACAACCACGCCTTCATGCACAGCTCTGAGGTGTTAGGAAAGAAATACACCAACATGAACATACAATTTAGACAATCATTTTATTTTACAAACCCTACTCCTCTGTACAAGTGTTGCAGATAATGTGCTTGACCAGAGTTTTTAAAAACTTATGAGCACTAATTTTCTGTCAAACCAGCGGAAAAACCTCGCCCACAACAAAAAGTTGCAACGGGAGTGCACTGTTTCCACTGAAAATGATTACAAACATAACACTGAGTATAACAGGCTTAAACAAATGGACATTTGAACATTTACATTTGCAAAACAGTGATTAAGTCACATACAGGACCTCTGATCTGGATACATTCACAAACAAAAGGGCATGATTACGCTGTCCTCTAACAAAGTCTCTCAGGTAAAACACAAGAGCTTCAGTTTCTCAAACTCAAGTCAAAGACATCATAGAAATATGAAAATTAAAATGAAAAAAAGGTGGAACCCATTTGTTTTGCTTTCAGTTTGTGCATTGAATGACTTTTGTTCTTATGTTACACAACGGAAATCATTTAAATTCAATACAATGTGAATAATCAAACCAAATGATTCCTTTATAGCTGTCTGCTAAGGTGGAAATTCAAAACCCGTGACCAAGCCAAAACCATTTAAAAAACCTTACTAATAATAAATAAAATTCCCATTAAAAAGGAACTCAATCAATGAATAAATAAATTCCTTTTTTTAATTTTTTTTAAAACATGGCCGTGTAAAGTGCAATCTTCCATGTGAGGCAGAGGTCAGAAACTGAAAGAGTCAAGTTCACGGCCAATGAGATTCTTAATAGACAGGAGGGCGTTCAGGCACAGCAAGCACTTCACTGCATCTGTGGACTTACTCTCGTTAATTCTCAAACCTTTACCGTTTGTCCGTTACTAAAAAAGGCAGAGCTCTTACGCCCAAAATGTTTGTGATTACAGAGAGCATCCCAAGTCAGGCTTGTGCAGTGCAAGTGCCACTGTATCTACCTCTGAAAACGAGTTGTATTTGGCAGCTGGTTTGGCTTGTCAACAGTGGAGTGGCTGCTCAGCTGACTAGAGCCTCAGGACAGAAGCTTAAAAGTGTGCAGACAAGAGGGGACATGGCTGGGGCCTCACCTGGGGAGGAACACCGGCTTCTGGGCCAGATGCTCACGCAGCTCTGGGGATGCAGAATCTGAGTTCAGGTATCTGCCCACGTAGTCTGACCACCTCTGTGGAGGACAGAGCAGAAAAAAACCCAAACATGTATTGCATATACAATAGCATACAGACTTCACTTTGGACTAAATTTGATTCACTTGAGTATTTGCAACACTTAAGAATTGCAATACAAATGAATCTGCACCCAAGTATCTCAGCCTTGCTGTGGACCCTCTACAGAACTAGTCTCGTGGTCATGGTCTTTCAAATTTGGAATATTTGTCCCCATTAAGGTTATACATTGAAAATTATAGGTTGAAACCCAATACAATTATATACACAACATAAATCTGCCAACATAAGTTTATTGCAGATATATTGGACATATTATATCAACCAAAATCTGGTGTTCCTATACTGCATACTAAATTCTGTTTCAAAAGTCCTGAAAACACAGGTATTAAAAGTTTATCTTTCTACATGTTGTCTTTATTCATAAAGGTTGCAGTTAATTATTATTTTTATTGCCAACTTCTCTGTTGATCTTTTTAGATAAAAAGATTGATCATTTGGTCTCTAAAATGTCAGAATATAAGGGGGGAAAGCCGAACACTATCTCTTGAAGCCAAGGTGAATTCTTTAAATCGTTTGTTTTGTCCAACAGTCCAAAATACAAACATAATCAATTTACAATCATTTAAAACACAGTAAAGCAGCACAATTCCACATGTCAGAATCAGTGAGGGTTTCAGCTGAATTGGATAAAAAGACATACAATTTTAAATGATAATCAAAATAGTTGATGAACTTTCTGCTTATTAAGTAATTGATTATCTTAATTGTTTTCACACCAATACCCATTGATGACCACATGTTACAACATAACATTGACTACAGTCATATTTATGTCTGTGTCAAAGTGAGTCTGGAACCTATTATTGCTTTTGGCCATGTAAAATGATGAAAAGACTTTGGGGTACAATCTCTCAAGAACTGAGTGGCATCTTTTGGCTAAGGGTTCCCTCAAAGGAGGTGACTCTAACCCATTTACGGTTTACATTTACTTACCTGGGGAATTGATATAGTTAGTGCCAAGGGGCCAATACTCCTCGCAATGGCGTAGGTGTAACTAACAAACTGACGACAGTGTATGAACTGTCCTTGAACATTGAAGGAGTCTTACCTCTGCGTCCGCTGGCTCATCAGAGTTATCCTCTTCTGTGTCCAGCAGCTCCATGGCCAGACTGACAGATCCTCGGCTCTTCACAAACATCAACTACAAAGCAACCAGAGGAAACTGCCAATAAGTAAAGCGCTCAAGGTCATTTAGACCAAAATACAACATTAACGTTAATTTCTGGGCTTGTTGTACCTTGAAGCAGTTCTCATCGGACATAAGCTGTTCTGCTTTGCGCTGGTAGGCCCCCTCTGCTGTAGCCCTGGCTGTCTGTGTAGACAGAGAGCCCCCCGTGGCTTTACTGCCACTTTCGCTCAGGTACATGTCGGTCACACGCGAGCATACATCATCAGTAACGAGGTGCTGGAGCTGTGAAAGCAATAGGGTTAGTATGCAACAACTGTGTCAACACAAATGCAAAACATGAGCTTTCCCCCCATCAAACCTCATCAGTGCAGAGGCTGTAAGAGAGAGCAGCACACAGGTTCAGTCATCTATCACAGTTTTGAGATAAGCAATGGATATTTTATTTCTGCTCGTGTTGGAGCTGAACTGCAATCTAAGACATAATTATCTAATTTTTAAATATCATAATATTTACAGACATTTTTCCTTATGGTTTGGTTTAGGGCTGCAACGATTAGTTTACACGAAGATTTGAAAGAATATTAATTGCTACAACTATTTTGATCATGGATTCAGTCATTTTTGAAGAAAAAAAACTGTCACATTTGCTGGTTGCAGCTTCTTAAATCCGAGAATTTGCTGCTTTTCTTTGTTATTTATGATAATAAATGAAGAGTCTTTGGGTTTTGGCTTTTCTTAGCATACAAGTATGCGTGTTTAGGTGTAAAAGTCAGGTCCTAATCTCGCAATGCACTTTGTGACATGACAATCCATTTTATGCGCTTTGTATAATTTAAGCTCAGCATGATTAAAAACATTATTTGCACAGTTAAATAACGTTTGAAATGAAAAAAGAAGTTCGACATAAATCAGATGATATAATCTTGAATGTGCTGACCTGCCGGACGATGCTCTGGATGAGTTTGTCCATAGTGAAGGCAATGTAGGAATGGATAGTAAACATTTCCCTCAGGGAGTCCTCGTACTGAGCCGGCTCCATGTTTCCATCCAGAAGGTTACGTACCATTTCTAGAAACACTGAGTAATAGTCCTCCACATCGACATCCACTGCAGACAGAAAATAGTAAAATAATGATGTTACATGGTGAGAAATGACTAAATGTGATGCGTAGAGGAATAATAATTTTAGAAAATCTTAAAAATTAACTAAACCACAGGTCTTGTTTTCTCACTTACTGGGCTCCTTCATCTTCAGTTGGATTGCTGGATTTTCATTTTTCTCCCGTTTGAGCCCCAACACTTCTCTTTCTCGCTCTCGTTCATGGGCATCCTCCTCAATCTGCTTTTCAGCTTGCCCGTAGATTCGCAGCAATCGGGAACAGAGGATGTGGTGGAGACGAAGGAAGATATACCAGTAGTTGTTCACGAAAAACATGTTGTAGGCATCGTCTGTGCCGCGCAGCTTCTGAGCTGCCGTGTTGCTGAAGAGGAGCTTGGACTTTGATGGGCTGCTGCCTGGCAGGCCATTGTGCTTCTTGGGGCCGTCTTGATCCATCCCCACGTCTTCTTCCTCTTCTTCCTCCTCCTCCTCCTCCACATCAGAGAGATCACCTCGCCGTGCAAACAGCAGGTCAGGGATGAAATGGTGGATGATCTGTTTGATCTTGTACTTGTCTTCTTTCTGGATGCCCACCTGCCTTTTGACGTGATGGATGATGAGGGCAGCAGCGTCCTCCAGGATCTGGCTGTCATCATAGGTCAGGGTCATGTGTGGGCCGCTCGGTGGCGGTGTGGCAGTTTCCTCTGATGCTCGCTCCTGGCGCTACAGAACACAGACAGGAGTAGATTGGGCTGAATTTTGAGGTATTTCTCTTGTTAGACAGTAGCATTCTGTAAGGGGCCTGTAACAATCTAGACAACATGAGCTGGTGATTGAAGTACATCTACAGATTTCAAAAAATAAATTTATTTTGTGGAAATCAATTATTGTATCAAAAGCACCAACCATCAATCACAATAAGCTTTTCTTTTCCTTCTTTTGAATTAATCAAATTATTGTTAAGAAAACATGTATCCTTACGTCATCATACAGCATCTCAATTTCATTCAGGAGGGTCTTTGAGCGCAAGACTTTGGTGTCATTCTGCTTGAAGTTGATGCCTTGATGATCAAGTGACTTCAGGTAATACTTTTCATTCTGCTCCCGCCATATTTTGTTGAAGCCTCTCTGGGCTTCTCTCCACTCCTCCTCCTTCATTTTTAATCTGAAACAGTGACAACAAAAGTGATGAACAACCTTAAGTGGTCTTAAATCAGATGTTACAAAATAGGAACTATCAAACCCTGACAACAGGCAGATAAGAACCTTTTCAGCACTATGGGGACAGATACAGCTGGGTTCCTCTTGAGCCCGTCGATGATGTCGTTGGCCTTGTCTCCATATATCCTCTGGATAGCTTTGCGGTGAATGACCTCGGAGGAGCCACCCATTGTGTTGTCCAACTTGAAGCGCAGCTGCTCCTCAGCTGACATGCGAGAAAGCCTCCTCTGCACTGACTCCAGGGCTCGTATCGTGGCAAGGTTGGCTTCCAACACCACATCCAGCTAAAAAGGGGTGAAATTATTGCCAAAGTTTAACTTTGTCTGATTATGGCTGGTGGTGTCAGCAGTGAGGTTCTTTTGATATCCAAAGCTCTTCTGTTGTCTTGTATGTGGTCTACTTACGATTCGTACAGCTTTTTAAGAGTAAAATTCAAGAACTTTCAACATATTAACTAAACTGTTGTGATTATTAATTCAGACAACAAGAAAGTGAAAAAATGACAATGGGATCATTTCCTTTCAAATATTGATGGTTTACATTGTGTATAAGATGTTGAAAATCAAGCATTTTTCACAGAGTATATATGAATTCAAGCATATTCCTAATCTTGAAAACATATGGGTTAAAATAAAGCATTTTCCAAACTTTAAAGACTTTGTATAGACCCTGCTACAGTTTTTACTTTGGAGTATTCCTCACCTCAAAGCGCTCATCCTCACATCTGTAAATGTGCTCCTCATATTGAGTCTTCTTGGAGCTCACAAACGTAGAATCCTCAGACCACGATGGAAACGACACCCATGTATCATTCAGAACCTGCGTTTGGACATTCAGTTCAATTCAAACTTCCATTTAAACAAATCATTTGTGTGAAGGTGCTCATTAACAAAGCTGTCAAACTGGCAGCAGGTGCAAACATCAAAAAAGGAAGGGAAATAAGTAATTCAATCAAAGTGTGTGTGTAAAAAAGGATATTCAAGCCCCCATTGACAGCAATCAACAAAACTCGAAAATGCTTTATAGTTCATTAATGAATGAGGTGCACTTGCAGCATGTAATGAACACATTGTTTGTTATAAAAGAGGATTGCCTTGTTTTTGTAATGAAACACACACAAGTGATCTATTAGTTAATTGGATAATCAATCAAAACCAAGCTGTTAACAATAATCATTGCAGTCATTTCTCAGGTTAAGAAAAGACAAATGTAAGTGGATGTGGCTTCTTCTCAAATGTGAAGATTTACTGCTTTTCTGTGTCATTTGAAAAACTATAATTTCATGCTCTTTTAACTTGTAACGGACATTTGATGTTTAGTGTTTTAGACTACATTCTCAATCAAGCAAGTTACCAAGAAATTACTCCAAAATGAAAATAATCATAAATTAAACTACTTTGTTTAATTGTTAAATAGGTTACTTATTATTGAGCATTGTCTGGCATTTGGTGCCTGGTGGATGTTCATTTATAAGCACCAACTCCTACTACTGAGGCTGCTGTCCAAGCTAAATACATTGATACCATCATACCCAGTAACCCTGTAGGAGAGAATAAACAGCTCATCATGACAGAAGTACATTTAATAAGCAGACTTCCTTCAGTGACTCACCTCTCTGCACAGCGGCGTCCTTCCTGTGCACTTAGGTTGCTGGTAGCTCTTTGGCAGCGCTCTGTAGCTGGACCCCAGCCTCTTGCAGGAGGCGTAGTCAATCTCCATGGCGATGCCCTCTGTTGCACGCTCCTTGGGTAAACTCTCTGCGTGGCTTGACTCCCCGTGACTGGACTCTCGGTACCCCAGGAAGTTTTTAAACCACGTAAAAAGCTCTGGGAATTTTCTGTCAATTAAGCCACAGAGTATATGAAATAGACCACTAATTGTGAGGCTACTATTTTTCAGCTAAGTATAAAATGTAATGAAACGGATATGAAAATCAATACTATATTTAAATCTGACAAGTACAATGGCCTGAAAAAAACACTATATTGCTCATTACATACTGACACTAACTCACATTTGGGATTAACAAAGTTACTGGCATAGTTGTATTTCATGTGTCCATAGTACTGAACACCTATTTACAACTCAAATGATTTAGTATGGAGTTAATATGTACCTACAATGCAAAACAATATTGTTATAGGGGCAATAAAGCATTGTTTAAACCCACCCAAGAAATGGGATGACTAACTGCACCAGCTCGGCACGTGAGATGACTTCCTGGTTGAAAATGTGAAGACACCGCAGGAAGTTGTCATACGCCTCAGAGCTCCGAAGAGCCTTCTTCACCTGTTGAAGTGTTTTCAGTGATAACAAAAAAAGAAAAAGAAAATGAACAAACTTTCCCTTAAGATCATTTCATCTTCTTCATCTTGTTATTACGTGACTATAAAAAATAAAACAATACTGCTAGCAAATATAACAATACTGACCTTCTCAAAAAACATTGTTTCAGTGCTGGTGCTGTGTTTGCTGACTTCAGTCATGCCGTGGTCCTTCCCCATTATTTTGGGTTTCTTCTGCAAGGGTATAAAAGAGATTACAAAAGTATTATTGTCTCATGCTCTCAAAATATTTTATTTTGAAAATGTTAAACGTTATATTTTTTATTATTCTGAGGTATCGATAGAAGTTGCAAGCTAAAACCTATGTTGTTAATATAAAACAGGTCTGCGATAAATGCTTCATGTTTGTTTTATCTGTTTAAGACGCGTGGATTCAACTTTATGGTCATTTTTGAGGCTGTAGTTTATGGTGTGGATGCTGGTGAACTCTATTTGTGAGGTGTTTTTAATATTTTAGTTCACCCTCATTAAAATAAATTGGAGACAAATGGCATTTGCAGCATCTGATATTTTTATAAAACAATTATATGATATATATATAATACGATATCTATAATATGGCAGAAAGAAACAAACGACTGAATGTTTTTTAAAACAGGGTTTTACCTTGACAGGTGGTGTGGATCCCACTCCCGCGGGCCTCCTGATTGGCAGGCCATTCTGGCTCAGTCTCTGTTTGTTGTTCATTAAGGGTCTCTTTACTGTGCCGCCATGATCATTGCGCACCGACTCTGCCCGGTCTGGTGTGGTCTTGCCCAGCAGCTGAGAAAATTATTACACATCATAATCTCACCAAAGACAGGTCACAAAAATGAACAGGAAGCACCAAAGAAAATGTGTAAATGCAACCTTTGTAGAAACTCAATATAAGAAAGGCAGCCTGTCCTGGCAGAAAACAAGGCAGTGAGGGTTGTTTCAAACGTGTCATTTACTTTATTATAAAAATGTTGCTTACATTTTGCTGCCAAAAACCAGCAAAAAGTATGGACCACTTTCCGTAACATACACAATGACAAATCTTGAAATAAATGTTAAGCGAGTTGCTGAATGCTGCAGTTCTCAAACTTTTCCGTTCAACAAAGACCCCAACAAAAGCAGGTTTCATTTTTATTAATTATTAACAATATCAGGGAAACTACTAATAATACAAGTTTAATTATTATTGGCAAGATAGCCTTGCTAGCATCAGAGCACTCCTAAATAAATTTGACCCTCTGTAAGAATTAGTGTTTAGGAGAGGGGCACAGAAAAGGTTCTTTTTGGTACAATGCTGCATAAGAAGAACAATCACAATATCAACCAACCATTATTAGTCTAATAAAGTCCAGTTAAAATGGGCTGTAGGGGTGTGAGACTCACCAGTGAGCTGTTTGCATCTGGCAGGAACTGTCCAAACTCTGAGAGCAGGTCCTCCTGGTTCTTGAAGAGTCTTGCAACCTGAGTGTAGACCTCCTGCTCAGTCAGTGCTGGGATGTAGTTGCCTCCTGCCTCTTTAGCATTTCGTTGTTCCTTCTGAAAATGTTTAAATAAAAAAAATTTAAAAAGGTGGTGAGATTCCCACTGTGTATCCCGGTTTCTTTTCTCTAGCAGGCACACACTCGTGGCTGGGTACTAACAGCCCTATAGATACTACGACACCTGAATATATTTATACTGGCGTGTATTTTATTACCTGGTATGTGTGCAAGATTTCCAGGAAGGCTTTGTAAATGTCTGGCTGACCCTGGAAGCGGTTCTTGATCTTGTTGACATAATTTATAGCATGGTTGAACTCCACAGGCTGGTTGTTCTGGGGAGGTGGCCCACCGGACGGCGTGCTGCTCACAGGAGTGTGGGACTGAACCGAAGGGGAGCGCGGTGAGGCGTAGGATGGGATGGATGGGTTGGGCTGGCTGGTGGGTGTGTGGGCTGGAGACTGAATTGGCTTATGGGGATGGACAGAGAAGAGCACAAGCATGTCATTACACTTATCAAGTAAAGATTTAGTCTGGTGGGCAAAAAAACAAAAACATGTTAGCAATATATCTGAAACAAATCTAAAAATTAAAGATGGCCACAAAGTTATAAACGCCTTATAATCCAAATGACATGGAATTTGTTTATGTCGCTAAAAAGATGTGAGAACCCATACTAGGCCGTCTCCACACAATATTGTACTATTCATTTCCTTTTGGAGACACACATTTCTAAAATATTACAATCACTTAATGAAGTGGATGGTAACTTTTGGTCATCTTAAAGCCAATTTCCAAATACATTCATAAATAATTCAATGAAAAATGTAGCACGCTTTCAGTCTGGGGAAAAAAGAGCAATAAGAAACTCTGTATATGTAATTCAGTGGACCAATATAGAAGCCTGTATTCTACCTTGCTGGTTTTATTTGGAGCTGGTTGGGTGGGGATGGGTGGGGTGGTGGTGGTTGTGGTAGTGGTAGTTTGCGGGCCAGCCTGTGGCAGACTCTGGTGCTGGTGGTGGCTCGCAGGTTGGCTGGACGCTCCACTTACTGGGATGTTCTGAACAGAAATTCCATGAGGGGTGATGTAGTGGATCTGACCTGGCGTGGTCACGTTGACTAGATCGTTGGTTTGAACTTCAATCTTATATCCGGGTGGCAAGAAAGTGTTGAAGCCCATAATGAGGTCTGGGTGGCCCTTGAAGAGCTGGGACACACGGTTGATGACTCCAGGAGTGTCTATGCTATAGTAGCAGAATGAATTAGAGCAACTTAGTATCTGATTCATCAACAACTGGGTGCACAGACATTGTTCTGCATGTTACATGTTAAAACCTGACATATAGAAATACTATTTATGGATTTTCTCCAGCTCACCTCTGTGACTTGAACTCTTTCATAATATCAAGGAAGTCATTGTAAACTTGTGGCTGATTCCCAAACTGCAGCTTCACTTGATCCAGATAAGACAAAGCATCTTCAACCTAAAAAGTAAAGAGCGAAAAATGATTGGCAGATTCTATCCTCCAAAAATCTTACAATTTGTAACCACTGAACACAGAATAAAAATTTACTTTCAATCAGAAAAGTCAAATTAGGTTAATATTAAAAAGGTCTTGCTTTGTACTTTGTTCATTCTTGATTTCGTTATATCAACACACTTGGCCCAAGTGGCTGATTTTTAGTTCCCTTTGGTGGATATATTTTAAAGTCTGTATATTTGACCATGCTGGTACCTTCAGTCGCTGAAACTGCTGTCCTTGGGTTGAGGTCATGGGTGCGGGTGGATGAACGTGACCTTGGACCACTGCTGGGCCCTGGGACTGAACTGCTAAGCTGTGTGCGTGGGGACCCACATGAGGTGCAGTATTGTTATGTCCATGTCCATGTCCACTTGTGCTCTGAGGCATTGTAGGCACCTTTTAGGGGGGGGAAATTACTGGCATTTTAGGATCCATAAACCTTTAAGATAACAATTTCCTCCTCAGTGGGGTTACAAAAAGTATTGTACATATTATTAAAATTACAATCAACAAAGGACTCTTTAAAACCGAATCTTGCACTGTGAAACATCCACAATGCAATGTTTTTTTCTCCCCACACTCATTCAGTTCAGATGCTGCTCCTTTGAGAAGAGCGACTTGCACAGGCAGCCAAACATACAGCGTCGTTGTTTTACTTTCATTCAATCAGCTTACAGTAAGAGCACATTTAAAATGGTCTGTCAACACAAAGTTTGAAAGGCTGCAGAAGTCTAACGTCTTGTCTATCATTCTTTAAAAAGGTTTTGAGCCAGTGTAAATTCTGACTTACATCCATATATCCATATGGATAAAAGGCTAATTATAATGGAACTTGGTGCTTGGTTTGGTAAATTTTAGACCCAAGTCAACACAACAGCAACTCTTGCTTCGATGGCTGTTGTCCAAGATATATACATTGATACCATCATACCTGGTAGCCTTGGGGAAGCGAATACTGGATGCCGGTGGATGGCTGCATGTTTTCTGCTGCTGCCTCTATCACAGTAGGGGCCGGGGCGAGGGCCCGGTGCTGGAAGCTGTCTGCAATGCCTTGAACTGGGAGACGACGTGATTGCTGTTGTTGGGGGGCAAATATTGGTTCCTGGTCCTCTGCACGCCTTTTCATTGTATAGGCATACTCAAAGGGGCTAAAGTGAACAAAAACAGGTGGACAGTTAACAGACTGCTGGGTTTTAATCAGTTTGTGACCTTTAAACACATTATTTCAAGCATTTGCAAAATGTCTACTCATATTTCAACTGCAATAAGGGAGGAGCAGAAAAAAGCTATAAGTATTTTAGGCGTGAAGGAACTTGAAATTTCAGTTTTATGCAATCCAATAAAACTCACAAAAAGTGTCACAGAGGCACTCAATGGCAGAAATGGTCAGGACAATTGCTGAATGTTAGCAACTAACTTAAGAGTCTGACTTTAACCAGAGGCTCTGAACAACAGTCTAGAACCATAGATTCTGCATTTGAAAACCATGATTTTTGCATAACTAAACTCTGACTGTAAAACCAAGCTTCTGTCTCATGTTTCCTCAATGTAGCCCAAGAGCAACAACTGAAAGACCAGTATTTCAGTCTTTAACGGTGTTCTGAGAACTAAAACTGATGTGAAAATGTTCTCACAATGCAGCCCCCATAGTGACATTTTGATCATTTCCATCCATGCAATACATTTTTTTTTTAAAATCTACCTTTATTTGCATTATATTTACAATTGGCATATGTCTTGATTAACCAGATAATAAAAAAATCAAGGAGAATTAAAAAGGCAGAAACTAATTTGGAGCAACTTTGCAACCAAATTTGTGACAAATGCTTGTCCATGACAGTCCCTAAATAGACATGCTGTCATTGTTTAACAGAATGGCTGTGGCAGCTGGTTAGGGACCGTCTACACTGTAGGTGCAATAGGCTTATCAGCCCTTACATTTAGATGCATTGAAGTTAACAGAGTTATCAATTATTTAACACAATAGATACATAATAACCATAACATTCAATGGACATATCATTTGTCAGATGTCCACAATTCCTTTAGCCTCTCAGTACTGTAAATGGAGTCATGTCTAACAGACACAACCCATCCATTTCTTTCTCTCTCTATATACTTTTTATATACAAACTTTTTTTCTTCCTCAAAGCTACAGATTAAATGTAATTGTTGTGCGTGACAAAGAACTTAACCGATAACATCTTACGTTAAGTGCAAAACTGTTTAAGCATTGGCTGTGCATACCATCTTTACCAGTGCTTTATAACATAAATGTTTTTTCTGAATATACACTTTTTGTTCTTCTTTCATAAAATGTTTTAAACAAATTACAATATATTTAGTTATTCGTGTGGCTGAAACTGAAAATTTGTTGAGATCTTTCACAATAAAAATGCCAATTTGACGATGACAAAAACAAAAGGACGTTTCGCCCGTTTGCGTGTAAATAGAGAAAAGTAATTTATTGACGTTCCCTAAGCAAACGTCATTGCAGTTGGTCAGCGGAGAGAAGACATTGTACCTCTCTGCACCACCAATTTCGAGCGTACAGTCTGAGTCGTCGAGATCGTTACTGTCGCATATCCTGCTTCAAATATTATTTGCCGAAACGCGAAGCAAATACGACAGACAGTAAAAGAAGGAGAAATTTGTAGACTAACGCTACAAAAAAGCTGCAATTTACCCGCAAGCAAACACTTTACAGGCACGTAGGCGCTCTCTCTCGCTCGCTCGTTCGTTCTAGCCCTGCCTCATCCCCTCCCCCTCTCTGCCAAACACCGAGCTTAACGCCATCCGTTTTCGGTGAGCTGACCGCTTTCGCTTGTCTGATGGCCGCCGTTGGCTTTCGTCCCAGCTCCAAGTTATGTGGCAAGCAAGCTAACCTTTATTATCTGCAGACTAATTAGCAGAAATAATTAGCGAGTATCGTGTTTGTCACTCTCGGGTAACCGCTCAGTAAACGAGACTCCGTTTAGTAAAAAAAAAAAAAAAAATCCAGATGAGCTGAACGTGTTGGCTAACTGACGTTACCCTTGCTGTTAGAAGATGTCGAAAAGAAAACAGCCATGCTTCATCTCGCAGCTGACAACGCGGCAACACAGTCGGCTGCTTAGTTTACAACACATGGGCTACCGTTACACCAGGGTAGTTAAATAAAGTTACATGGTCAGTAATTAATTATGGCTATGCTAGCTGGTTAGGTCAGGAACAACGTTAGCTTGCTAACACGTCGCATCAACGTCAAGTTATGAGAGAAGTTCGACAGAAAAATATTTTGCTGTCACATATAAAGCTTCCCTTCCAGGGACGTTGCTCTCACAACAATCCCGTGCCAGGCAGTAAAAAAATCATATAGCAAGAACAAACTAACAACAAAATGTATGTTGTCAGGCCAGTCTGCTGAGCGTTAGCATGTCTGCTAATTCATGGTCGCCGCTCTTAGCTTGTTAGCCTTAGACTAGCTTGACTAACTTATCGGCGCTGCAAGCTAATGTAGCCGCTACTGAAAGCCAACATGCTATTTTGTTGGAAGACAAAAATACACCAAAATGTGAAGCCACCACAGAAAAGCAGATCACGGTAGATCGCTATCTTGTCTGATCGGCAAGGTTATATATCAGCTAACTAAAATGCTACGTTAGCACAACAACCAACCCCCATCAATACAGGGTATCTTCGGCTAACGTGCTAATACTCAGTTTAACATACCTCGCAGGACTGCCACCAGCAACAATTTGACACACCAGTGTAACTGGACCCAACCAGTAGACCGCTACTCGTGCATTCACCTGGCCGTGAAAAAAAAGTGAAGTTCTGAGAAGTGGTCGCAAATGAAAATGTCAAAAATTAAATTGGCCGTAGTGGCTACGTCGCTAACAACAGTGTATGTATGAAGCGGTGTTCCTTGAACATAGAGGCGTGTCTAACATGAAGGCGGGCTAGTCTCCTCCCAGTCTAAACTGGGATTGGTCACCTCTCCAGGATGAAAACAAATACAGTAAGGACATTGAGCCAGTATCTTCGTTTAAAAGCGTCGGGTTTAGTTAATGGTTATGTCAAGTGCAGGTTTATCTGCCCTCTGTCCGCACCACAGCCTCCATGTTACGCGTCTTGTATATTACAGGTGGATATTTACTCATTTTGACAGATATGGATTTGCCATCATCCATGCCACTTAAAGAAAGAAAAACTTTATAAAAATATAGTTTAAGTCAGGTCTCACAGCCTGTGACATTGGAGTTTCTACAGACACTGATCTACAGAACCTATAGTATAGGTACTATATTCACAGTCACAGCAGAAAACTTAGTGGGAAAAACAAACAACTCTGGAAAAGGCACACATCTTTGTCCAGTAAGGTATAAAAACAGGAGATCAGTGATATGTTTCATAGACAGGGCAATACATATTAGTTAATAGAATCATTTATTTAATTTCCCAACTAATAACACAATCTCATGATTTATTTAAAAATATGCCTTTATTTCTTAATTTCCCAGGATATGTTTCTCATTTAGGGTCTGGATATGAAACTATGAGTGAAATTAAATAGTGCTAGCAAAAACCTTTAAACCATATCAAATAAAATAAAAACAAAATAAAAGCATAATACTTGTATAATCACGTAAACATTCATTGAAAAAGTAGAGCTGTTAAGAAACAAACATTTTTGTGGAAATATAAATTAGCCTGGCTTCTTTGTTGTTGTAGCTTTTGATGGTAAGAAGAGCAGTTCTAAGCATTTTGACCACTGACAATGCCACACCTCACTTTGCATTTACACATCAGGTAAAGCAGCAGGTCTGTCAACTGAAACACATAATGCAACTTTTCTCTGAACATATAGCTACTTACATTGAACACATGCAGTTCTGTGAGTACAGTTTACTAATGTTAATAATGTATGCTCTAAATAACAAATTCTATGCTCAAATGTCTGCTTACTATATTTTCAGAACTTCTTTAGTTAATAGACAGCCCCTCACAATTGCTGAAAAACACAATTGAGTGTGGTTGAAATCTTCAAAAAGCTTTTTTTTTCTTTGAGCTTAGATTATTTCATGGAACATATTCTTCCCAAATGTCAAGAATGAATTTAGATGCTCAAACAAGCAGTATATTCTACCTGTATATCCTTCTTAACTATATTCATATATCCTGTTTGGATGTCCTCTGTCTCATCATTAAAAGCTTTTCTGCTGCTCACTATTGCTCACTGCACAAAGCTTATACACAGAGCCACTGGGAAGCAACACTTCTATCTGCATCTTTGCTCCTCTTTTACCACAGGACAAGTTGAAAGAAATTGCCTGAAAAGATTCAAGCACTGATTACCAACAGATCACTTATTTGTAATAATGTAACAATACAACTTTGGCTTTAAGAATAAAATTATAAGCAAAATGCTATTTCAACTATTCTTTTATTGATTTTCAGACAGTAAAGGGCAACATATCCTCGGGTATGCAGACATTAGATGTGACATTGCCGGACCTATGTCAATGTAATTCAGTGTTTTTAACATCATCATAAACTAATAGTTTTAGAAAACCCAATTTTCCATAAAAATTTTTATATATTCAAATCATTGAAAATCTGCAACAGTTTCAACACTTACCAGGATTAGTGACATTTTCACTACAAGCAGCCATGTTGAATAAACAAACTATATACAGTAGACTTCTGATCACAGAGTGTCAATCAGCGTTTCCCACTAAAACTGAGACCTCGATTCAGGTTCGACCCTACAGTCTTTCAAATGTATCACTCAGGATACACAAAAACATTTTCAGGTTACAATACACTCCTGTGGCAGCTTGGCTCATGCAGACCCTCACCCTGGTCATTTTTGGTTAACTCCTTGGTTTTGAAGGGGTTGGCTGTAAGAGAGGTTTTATACATGTAGCTTGACATCATATAGGGTTGTCTTTTCTTAGTTATAAGAAATATTCTATTCTATTATTTTATTTTGGTTTACATTTTAATATCAGGTTAATTTTATTATTTTTTTATATTTTCTTATGTAGCTGTTCAGTATGATTTTTAATATTATATATATATATATATATATATATATATATATATTAAATTAGTTATAAGCACTTTGTTACTTGGTTTTTAAAACAGGCAGTAAAATAAACACCATTATTATTATTAGTAGAAGATCTGCTCTATATGAATAGTGCCCTGAGATAACCTTTGTTATGATTTGGCGCTATATAAATAAAATTGAATTATGAGCATATTGTCTGCATAAAAAGATGCACTTTGTCTTTCCTCCAATAACACTTGTTCTCAGAACTAGCTCCTTCTTACTGCATGCTACAGTATTTCTTAAGTTCTTGAAATAGCTGGCTAACTGACCATCAGCCTGTACAGCATTGTAACACAGATCAATTCAACACAAAACTCAGTTTGCATAAGTTTTTAATATATTTGTTATACCAACAATTATTGGTATAACAATTATTGTAGAAAAATAGATATTTTAGATTTTTTAATTTAAGGTAAAGATGGGTGCACAATTTCTTAAAATTGTCTTAAACTGGGTTTTTGGGCAAAATGCACAAATTGGATCTTAAGTTGTGATGAATAAAACATTTGGAAAGCAGTGAGCAGCGGTAGCCAATAAGAGGACACAAGTAGAAAATGGTGTATGAGGCTATAATACAGCCTTTTATTATTGAGCCTTTTTAGTAGCAAAATGCTGCTCGCATGTGCCCAACAATTTAAAATTCCAGCATTTAGCTAATAAAGTAATAATAAAGGCTCTTATATGTTTTTTTGTTTTTGGTCTAAGCAAATTATTCTTATATTTTAAGTCTTTTTTAACAAAGTGTGCGTATGTTTGCAGCTGACAGGAAGTGAGGGGAAAAAGGGGAAGAATGACATGCAACAAAGTTCCAACACTCAAACCAGGCATGTTGCAATTGCATGAATCAGAATTTCAGACCATTAGGCCTCAGGGCTTACATCCTTTAGCATCCTACCAGTACTTGTGTAGTGCATTGTTTTTTTGATAGTCCTGTAGTGTGCTTTCGCTTTTATTTGCTTCTCTGAAAAAGCTCAAAATATACAGTGGAATCATGTGTGGGATTCAATTTTAACAGGCAAATGTAGTGCTCTATATTCTGACCGATCATCGTCTAGCAGCATGTTCAGTAAAGGAAGATGTTTTGAAGAAATATACTGATAGTTGTCAAAATCACTCCTGCTGCCATGGCGGAACCCTGTTCTGAAGCTACAAGAGAAAAAAGGAGATGTTACGTAGTTGCATTTACAGAAGTATTTACCTCCAAAATAAAACAACCTTTACAGAAAACTTAAAAGTTAAAGAAAAAGGTTTTGCTTGCAGATATATTTTACAAATTTGAATTCACCTTGCAATTAACAATGTAATTCACAGGTCAGTGGATTGATATTTAATTTTATGAATTATTATATTATTATAAAATTGAAAAATGAAAAGATCAAGGTTTGTTTAGGAGAGCTCATCTTACCGTTTGAGGTGATGGCATTCTGGGCAGGTTTGGTAGTTGTAATGGAAGTTAGTGTAGTAGTAGTTGTGATGGTTGTTGTGATTGAGGCAGGAGAGGTGGACACACGGCTAAATGGTTCTGACCTGATGGTGTAGCTGCTGGTAAGTACACTGTCAACCAGTTTTTTCGGATTAAGGTAGTGGGTACACGGGTCTGGGCACTTCTGAGAGGGCATAGTGGCAATGCACAGATTGACTGTGCACTGGATATATATCTGCAAAACACAAAATAAATAGATAACCTACAAGTTAGAGGCGTGGAAAGACAGCTAAAAACCTTTCTAAACTATTTATATGACACGAATTGCTGGTTGACAGAATACTTTAACAACACATTTAAACACTGGTTAAGTACAGCTCATAGGCTGTAGGGATGGGTATTTTGGATTTCAGTATTGGTTCAATGTAGAGAGAAATCAAATTTTTTTTGCTTTGTAAAAAAACCACATATATATATATATATATATATAAATATAAACGTAAATACGTAAATTGATAATTTTACAAATAAATGTACAGTGCAAGCTATGCAACATTAAACTTGTGTCATAGAAAAACTAGCTCAATGACCAACCGTTTGTGCCGTTTGTGAGACAGTTAGCAATGTTAGCTAGTAAAGTAAACCAACCACAGCTTTGTTACCACCCAAATTATTTAAATGATTGCAACATCTTATTGTTTGTGAATTTGGTTTTTCTTTATGTAAGCTAATATCTAAAGTATGTGTGGCTCAGAAAGGCAGGTTAACCCTAACTTCTACCCACATTTTTTTTTGTGTGTGTTCATTTTGGACCTTTTTCTTACATTAGATATTTTATGCGGGTACTCGAGTACTTTATAGTTTAATGTGAGTACATGACAATGAAAATTACTTACTACGGTGCTTTGAGGTAAATGTTAATGTCAGCATGCTAACATGCTCACAATAAGAAAGCTAACATGGTGATAATGTTCATCATGGTCGCCATCTTAGTTTAGTGTGTTATAGCACGCTAACAGTTAATTAATGATGAACATTCAGTATAGCTAAGGTGGATGGGAATATCATTAGTTTTGCAGGTATTTGGTTATAAACCCAAGTACTGGTCAAACTGATATCTTGACCTGATGATGGTCTTAAAAGAAAAGTTAAGGGGTCACCAGAAGTATTGCAATTCATCCTGTGGGGAACATGAAAAAAATATCAAAAAGCAATTTCCCTTCTGGGATCAATAAAGTATTCTGATTCTGATTCTGATTCTGATGAATGTGTACCAACTTTGAAGGCAATCCCATCCATTAGTAGATATTTCAGGCTGACCCAAAGAGGTGGACCAACTGATAAACATGCCATGCAATGAACCACATTCCTATGGGGGCTAAAAATGTACGCAAAACAATGAATCTAAAATGAAAAGTGTAATTACAGGCATTCTTCCCAGCTCTTTCAGTTGGCTGAATTGGAGATACATCTCTACAACATCCTATAAAACGTTTCTCAGCAAAAGTACAGACCGTTGATCCTTTGATCTCCAAGGTGCTCAAATCAAGGCGGTAAACCTTGGAATTGGTTTGTGTTGTAATAACCTCTTTTGTGCTGTTGGAAGTTATACACCTGGAAGAAAAAGAGTGAAAGAGAACTATTGTAATTTATATGATATGCTTCAAATTCAGACGTGACTTCTGCAGCCAAAACAGAGTCAATATTTCTTTGAGACTATTTCATACAGTATCTGCCCTCATCAAAATGGTAACCTCAAACTACAGGAAACAGGTAGATTGTCACTGACCCTTGCTCCAGAATAGGGAGGGTTTCTGCAAAATCCTCTGTCGCAGACTCAACACAGTTGCTCACTATAATCTCGGCTCGATCAGTGCTGCAGTTGGACAACACATAAAGGTCCAGCTGGCTGATACTAGACCTGTAGGCTAGTCTGGTAGAAGTGTTGTTATTAGTGGAGCTGGTGGAGGTGCTGATGCTCTCTGATGGTGATCCCGTTTCCTGACCCAATTGTACTGGCAACATGGGGAGAGCACGAAACGTGGGATAGCGGGTGAATTTTGCCAGGGGCCCCTCTCCTGGAAGGTGAAGTTCAATCCAAAACCTAACTTGACCGAAGGTTTCCATCTGTGTGGGCAAGTTGATCTTGCTCTGCGGCCCCTTGGCCTGGACTCCAGGGACACGGCAGGCCAGAGGCAGGATGAGGGAGGGCTTGCGGCTGACCATAGTGAATTGACGCACACTTTTCAAGGTGTTGGTGTAAACCAGCTCTGAACCGGAGTGCTGGCAAAAAGAAGAGGGTGAAGAAGAGTATAGTTGTAATTCATTCATGTATTTATCTGAATAATCAGTAAATGCATAGTATTTTTTAATTAACAAGTAACATTAAGCGTTTTAGTGCCCTTCTGGTTGAAAGTTGTGGTCAGTTTTGTGTGCTCTGTTGCACCTTTAACCACAGGCAACAGTGTTCTTCTGTACACCTGTACAAGTAGAAGTTCAACCACTTGAAGTCAGCAAAAACATGATTTTCAGGGTGTTAAGTTATTCTTTAAGTACTGCGTAACTCTTAAAGTACTGCTGTGATCCATTCCTTATTCATAACTAGATGGAGACATAAACTACACTGCATGAAACTAATAATGTTTTATTTAATTATTTACATTTGGGACAAAACTAGACAGCAATTAGATGTTTTTTGTCTGACTCGTATTAGAGTCAGTGATTGGTTGATTAATCAATTAATCTAATTAATTGTTTCATGAATTTTAACCAAATTGCAAAACATTCCCTGGTTCATATTGTGCAGATTAACCGATAATAATTGATAAGTTTGTTAGTTGCAGCCCCACATCTGATGTAATGTCTATAAATTATAGGATATACTATTAAACATAGTCCCTGAGGGCTAAAACGAGTTACACTGTTTAACTCAAACACCATCAAACATTCTTAAACATTTATTAAATTAGACGTTTCACAGTATTTCTGCACTGCAGTATATATATAAAGAAGAATTTTATTTTAAAAATTGGTAGATACAGGAGGGGTTAGAAATATTTCAGTCTAAGAAAGAAATTAAGAACAACAGAAAGATGGATAGAAAAAGAAAGACAGTCAGAAAGGTGGAGCATGTTACCACAGTCTTGGTGCCGCAGCCATTCAAGGAGATGTGGGCAGTCAAGTGTGTGCTGTTGTAGGTGATGGGACAGGTGGGGCTGTTGAGCTGCAGTTCGGCCAGGTTGATGTTACTTATGGACTCGACAGGGAGCAACAGAGTCATCTCTGTCTTCTCACACTTCAGCTCTGCAGGCAGACAGCAGCAGATTCTTACACACAGACATAATTAGTACACTCAAAATTTTATTCACACACACACACAAGACTTTATAAAAATTATAATATTTTCTCAACCTGATCCAGCAGGTAGCATCCTCATCTCCCCTGAAAAGATGATAAGAAAGCCATATTTCAATAGTTAATAGTCAGTTTGGAGACTCCCTGCTGTGAGGTTAGGAGTGATGTATTTTGAGCTACATTAAAGCATAACTGGCATTCTTAGGCTGTTTAAAGAAAGATAAAGGTCTTACTTTGGTACAGCCACACACATCTGGGCTTTGACTGCAAACTAGAAAGGCAAGAGGTGCAAATTAGAACACGTCATGTGCTAAACCTACTCTGCTCAAGATGTGGACATTTGACAAGCAGCATAAGCAAATATGTGTGTAATGTACTTGTAGTTACATGTTTTAGATAGTTACAATTATAGATACAGGAGAGAAACAGGTATGGCATGAAACAAAGGTCCCCTGCTGGAATTGAACTGATGACGTTAGAAGGTATGTGTCGTAACCCATTTGTAAGTTCTTTGGTTTCAATTGATTTCAGCTCATTTATCTCAGTCTACCTCAGTCCGTCTACCTTTTCAGATTCTACCCACATATATTTATTGTATGTCATTTCCCTTCCAAATACAAGGATCTCAAGGATCTTATGTTGTCAAACTGTTAGAGTCTTGTAAGAAGTTACTAGTGAGTATAAGCAGCACAGATTTGTAATGAACTATTATATGAACAAATATAAATGTTTTTGTAAGAATACTATATACTACACTTTAGACCACTATTTTAGCTGGTACTAATTTATAGTAACTGCATTATAGTATATACTGTATTATATAAACAAAGAAAAATATCATATGTATTCTAGAAAAAATAAGAAAGTCTAAGAAAGTCAGAAATTCCTGAGGTCTTTTTAAAAGTGTCTTTTCATACAAACTTAGTATCCATTACTTAGAACTTTTTCACTTTACTCCTGTACCTAAACACCTTAAACATATCAGTATAACCAACAGTAACGGTACACAGCTTACTGATGAGGTAACTTGTTGCAAAATTATAATAATTTTTTAACAGTACCACTTCTTCCCTGTTCATGGATGCCAGTGTATGGATCACACCACTATGTCTGGTAGCATTAGTGCCATTCAGCTCATAGAACAACCTACCTCTCGGTATTCACAGCAAAGCAGATAGGCAAAAGGCGGGCCAGTTGGTTTTCGGAGCGGACCCAGGCCATGGTCATCATTGCCAGGGGGCCGACTGATTTGAAACCAGTCCGGTAGAGTTCAGGGGGACCAACCACTGCTACCTCTAAAACACTGCAAACAGAGAGAAACTGACTTCAACTCTCATAACTGTATTTATAACAGTCATTTTAATTATTGTGCCCGATCATTCACTCCTCTATATACAATAGACCCTTTTCACAGCAGACTTTTTGACTTGTCAAAGCAGGAAAGGCAAAGGTGGATTTAATAACATTAATGATGGCTGCACTCCATCTAGGAGAGCCAGTTCCAGGGCTCTGGTATTGTGTATGCTCATTCACTGACATGGCTTTCTGGGACACTTAATGGAATGAAGCCATCGTTAATGTTGTTACTTGCACCTGTGCTTTTCCTGCTTTGACAAGTCAAAATGACTGCTGTGAAAAGGGTCTATAGACACTCAACAGTTTGCTCTGAGCTGTAAATTGAAATTTCTGACACTTATCGCCATTTTGCGTCATGGCTGACAGATGTAGAGTCACGCAACAGTCTTTAAGAGCACTATATGTTCATTTTCACACTCACAAATCGGACACTCGAATGAAGCGACGTACCTTTCCAGCTGTGACATAAAGTTGATGGTGAATTTCACCTCCTGGTACGGTAGGACCATCAACGTGGTGTCCTCTTTGGGGGTCTCACCTGTTGCCACAGGTTCATCACTGCAGCTGTACTTTGACTCCTCCACTGGAAGGAAGGAGAATAGGAAATGTTTCTGTAACTTCAGATTATAAAAGCGGACAGGAGAGAAACTATAAAAGGAAGGACTAAAATGGGACGCAACTGCAAAACTGATATTTTTTAAGCAGTGCTGTTTTATAATCTAACTCTCTGTGTTTAATTATCCTTATTCTGTACCTCTATATGTTTGCTTAATGACAAATAGGCAAAACTAGCTATGCTATGCAGCTATCACCTGAATAACAAACTCACCCATGAGAGAGATGTGCACAGGGACAGCGCTGAGGGGTTTGTTGTCTGTGACATGGATTCTTTTGGGCACAGGAATCTGATCCTCTGCCATCAGGTAGATGAAATACTGCCCTGCCGGTGCATTTCCAGTGAATGTCAACATGCATTTCTCCTGGTGAGAAAGAGTTTAGCCACACAAAAATTATTTCAGTGAACAAGGTCTGCAACAAGGTCTGCAACAAGGTCTGCAGGTTATTGAAAGTAACTGGACCATTGTTTATGGACAATGAGTTTTTGAAATGTCATTTGCCACAGCCTCCACTGGACTTTCTACCCTAAGCTGGAAGTCAACAAACATTTAAGGGTTGGAAAGTACAGTAACAATAAAAGATTAAAAAGTGGTTCTAAATTACTCACATTACTATCAGAAAATGTACAATTTTATTTTACAATATTTACAAGATCCGTCTGATTAGTAACATAAGTATACAGACTGAATAATACAACACATTTTGTAAAGGTGAGATATGCAGTAGGTTGTTTATTTTATTATTTATTAATTATGTATTTGTATTGTTAAGGGGAAACTAAAATGGCCTACTTACGTTAATTTTAACTGCCAAGTTTATATCATGTCAAACAAAGCCATAAATATCTGCAGCTATCTCACCAGAGAACAATATCAAGACTGCAATTTCCACAAGCTCTCATAAGTTATATTTAGGCCGCATAAAAGGTGAAGGAAGAAACACTGTCTCATTGGAAACACTGTTCACCCAAATTAACTTTTATGTTTGACCCCAAAACATCCCAAAAAAGGAAGAAGCAACAATTAAAGGTGAAAAATGGGTCGGGTCGTTTCCATATATAGGTTACATTAGAAAAATGTGTTATTGCAAAAGAATGATGGATTTCAGAAGTCCAGACAGTGTATGTAGGTTTCATACCCTTCATTCCTGAGACAGAAACTTTGCCCTTACCGTAAGGGCAAAGTTTCTGTTTCGCTCAGACCATTCAGTGTTTGAGACAGGTACTGCAAAAGCTACTTGGTTACTTTACACTGCTAAAGTGATACTTTTGATTAAAATTTAAGTTTAGCCACCTCAGTAACAGAATATGGATTTGTATCCAGTGGTGGAAAGTAAGTAAATTTACCCAAGTACGGTTTTTGAGGTATTTTCCATTGTATGCTAATATATATTCCTATTTCACTGTATGTCAGAGGGAAATATTTTACAGTTTACTCATTATCTGACAGTTACTAGCACGTTTGCAGATAAAGATTTTACATACAAAACATATGATCAGCCTCTAAAATATGATGATTTGTTTAAGACCAAAGTGCCCAACAGTATATAAAGTAGTTCAGATTAACTAATTATGTGAATGCATCAGCAAGAATAATCCAAAAATATAATATAATACTATAACACACTGTTACTTTTGACCATATAAGTACATTTTGCTAACTATGCTTCTACTTAAGTAAACATTTGAATTCAGAACTTGTACTTTGGTTGCACTTTGGTGTTGATACTTTTACTTTTGAGTAAAGGATCTTATTACCTCTTCCTCCATTGTTTATACAAACATATTGTACACTGTAAATACATAGTTTTTCTCTGGATATTATTTCCAGCAGGGGATGAAGCTGGATTTTCAGATTTTCTGCTTTTTAATGTTTTCTGCTCATGACACAGAAAACACTCACATTTAAAGTTTTTTAATAGAAAAGAAAGTTTAGTTGCTGCCCAGAAAAATGAAATGTATATTATATAATTGTTAAGGATTTGTCAAAAGTTTAATGAATTATGTTATTATTGATTCATGCTGAAGTTCGACTCACCTCATCCAGCTCTATAAAAGAGTGCTGAATGCAGTTGAGGCACTCTCCCTGGTCGGGGAGGGCAAAGCGACATCGCACCCTGTCACCATCCAGGTCTTTCACTGACAAATAGAAGTTGCGAGGGCAGTTCCCACGGACCCTGATCCCATTACACAATCAGAGTCAGCAGCACGCAGGAACAGAGAGATAATCCACCTCTCAAATCACAAATACAGCCACAACAAAGAAAGTTGAATTCTGTTAAATTAGGGATATGGCTTTTGCCATGGCTGACTTGGAACTTTTCAAATCCATTTAAAGAGTACTTTTTCAGTATTCTTTACTTGTTCAGCAATTCAACCCTGTGTAACTTATATTTCTTTCTTTAATTAAATAAATTTACTCAACTATTTACTCACAGGAGAGGAGAATGTATGAATTAAGTAGTCTGGCACTTTTGGGGAGTGCATGCAGGTATGTGTGTATTACCTTAGAGGAGGAGGGAGAGCAACAAAAGCAGGATGGTTGAGTCTCCCACTGTTTTCCCGAACCTTCGGTCCTGTTTTCATAGATACATAAAGTTCTGTGTTGGACCTGAAAATATGAGAAAAAACTTGTGTATTAGAGTAACTCAAACTCATTCTATTGTTCGTACTTGAGGTCGCCTGATTCAAATCATCACATCAAATGCCTCATTAAATAAAACAAACAACAGAGATCAATGAAACAAGACACATATTAAGTAGGAGCTAGAGCTTGGAAGACTTGTTGCACATGCAGCTCTTGGCACACAGACAGAACACAGTGCATTGTACCTAAAGGCAGGATTACTACAGGTTTCTAACACAAGCTTTTTTCTTTTTACACACTAAACAAATTACCTTAATTCCAACTATTTTGTCATACCAACATGTGTATGATTAGCAACTTAACGATGCAGACTAAATATCATAAGGCATTTTTGTAAAGGTGATATATATATTTTATTATGTCTTAATTATATATTTATATTTTTAAAACAGCCTTGAATCAGCAAAAAAGCCATAACAATAACAATAACCCTGGGACACAAATGTTCACTGTACTGTCCACAAGTTACACAAGCTGTACATTTTGTATATATAGTATCATACATTTCACAATATCCTTACCTCATGTAAATCAAGCAACCTGTACATTAACCATAGTTATATCAGTTATATTTATTCCTTGCACTCTGCTCATTTGCACTTTATTCTTGCACATTGTTTGTCTACTGCATGTATACACATTAAGAGTGAGATAAATACCGGAGTCAAATTCCTAGTATGTACACATACCTGGCCAATAAAGCTGATTCTGATTAACACATTCTATCTTGTTTATTTGATCTGTACTCTGGCTTTACTTTAACTTCAGCATTGGTGGATGGCGTTACAAAAATTTGGAGCGAGGCAGGCAAGCCGCTTTCCCCCTCATCCAGTTTCTATGCTCAGACAATCAGCTCCTGGCTCTAGCTCCATAGTTAAAGGATGGGTTTAGATTTTTCCATGTAAGTGCTCAAATACCCATATGGCTAAATCAGAGCCATTCTGCTATACCAGAGCATGGTTTACACATCTTGATTTGGGTTTTTTGTCTCTCTTCCACTGGAGTCACATAAGGATTGAACACTTCAAGGCCAGTATGGACAGAAGGAACAATTACAGTGACCCATAACTCTTTCAATGTACAAATCGTCATAAGGGTGAGTTTTGAATTTAAATCAGGGATCAATATTCCTGTAAATCTTCCCAATCCTGTGTGTGCGTGCATGTGTGTGCGATTTCTAGTCTGCCTGTGTCACTGAGTGGGTTTCAGTCTGTCAGGAGCTTACCAGTTCGGATGACACCTGCCACCTCCAGCTGAGACTTAAGGCCACTCCATGCCATGAAGCAGACCGGTTTTAGCCGGCCAGTTGTAGTACGCTGCAAAAACAGTCATCAAAAACACGACCCCGAAACAGTTTGGTGAAGAAAACAAATGGTTTAATTTTTTCCCCCACAAAACTTTGGGAGTGAGCTATCCCTAAATAAAGTTAGTTTGTAAAGGAAACATTTGGATGTGCATTTTTTTTTTTTTTTTTACAAAATCCATTGCCCAGCAGAGACAAACAACAAACAAGGCACACAATGTTTCAAGTACCTGCCCTACCACTGACACATAAAGAATATACACAACATGAGGTCTTGTACTAAGGAAGGCATAATGTTGTCTCAATGCTACCACCATGAAGTTTAAGATATACATTTATATAACATTATGGTGGTAAGGTGTTTGTATTTTGGGGATTTTATTCTAGTACAGTTTACAGCCAATAAATGAACAGAATTATTATAAATATTAAACTAATCTAGAAGAAAAAAATCATTATCCATGAACTTTTAGTGTCTCAGGTTTACGAACAGGAATTTCTATACTTACAAGACCAGATATTGAAAGAAGTGTTAAGTTCACTGATAATCCTATTTTACATTCTGATAAGATTCAGTCACCATGAGAAACTATTTTAAAACACTAACCTAATTTATCAATATTGCACTGCAAAATATATTAATAGGAGGTTTAACAAGTTCATCTAATTTGACAAGAACTTTACATTCATAATATCTCTGATCCCACACCCACAGGCAGAAAAACATACATAATTATCTGCAGATTTTATATAAAAATATAACTTTGGTGCCTTCATTTTATAACAAATTCTGAAAAACTCTGAAACTACCACAAAACTAACAGAAATAACTTAAATGACTTTCAAGTAAATAAGTATTTTCTCTTTAAATTAAACATGATCCCCACAATCTCTTTGGTTCATTAAGGCAAAGGTGACACTGAAACAGCAACTTCCACACAGTAGAGGAGAGTTGTAGTGGTCTTGGTTAGTGCTGCTTTCACACAAAGCATTACAAAGAATTTATAGCTGGTCCAGCACCTCTTTCTTTCTATCAGTTACATGTCATTTGAGCACATCTCATGTGATGTCATATTCAAAATGCACAATGTACAGAATTCTTAAAAGCACCAGAACATAACACACATTTCAATTATGATTAAAGGGTCAGTTCACATACATTACAAAGAAACACATGTACTCCTTTCCCTCTAGTGGTGTCTATCCACAAAAGGTGGCAATTTCTGCCCTCACCCCAATTCAATAGAAATTTGAATTTTTCAAGGCATTTTCAAATATGAAATTTAAAAATGTCAATAGTTCAACTACTTAAAAAAAAAAAAAAGAACCAGTCCCTATGACAACTGTTGACAATGTCAACAGGGACACAGTTTCTGAAAAAAGATTATGCACCACAAACTAAATTTAAATGCATCTCCACTGTACTGGGTGGAGGCACAAATCTCAAAGACAAATATGTGAAAACCAGGACAAATAAAACCGAAATGATCTGACTTGACACTTGAAGGTAATTGACATTTTTTTTATAATTTGGGTGAACTGACTCTTTAAAAAAAAAAAGAAAAAGATGGTCATGTGTGAAAGGGGCCACAGAAGTTTCTTTTTTTTTTTTTTTACTTTTTTGGGCAGAATTGATTAGACAGATACATTTACAGATATGCCACTGAGTGATATCAGGAACAAATGGATCTTAAGTCCACAGGGATTCAGGTTCACATTTAGTGTACAGCAGCTAACTACAGGAAATTAGTCTAGCTTGGCAGCTACTAGCTAAGAAGGTAACAAGCTAACTTTTTCACTAAACTGAAACAGTTGTTTAAAATGGTGGATCCCACCCAGCCTGATGAAAAAACTGAATTGGCATTTTGTTTTCTTTTACCAATCATTACTGACTGGTACTGTAGCTGTCCAGCTGTAATTGTTTAGTAACATGGAAGCTGCATTGGTGATTGCTGGGAGGAGTTAACATTTTTTACAACAATCGAAGAGATTTATTGATTTACCTTTTGATTTTGGGGAGTTTGGCAAAGGAGCCCAATTTTGACGCCCCCATTCTTAACCACTCCTGAAAGCTCTGCTTGGATTGGCTTTTTCAAGCTGTCAATGAGCACAATGTGGTGTGCGTATGAGGAAAAGAATAGGAGTTGGCACATAACTACAGGGGGATCCATGACACAGTAATGGAAGTTGCTGTTTCAAAGATTTCTATACAAAATAAATAAGTGTCACTTCTAGTTGATCTAAAGTCCTAATATAAATGTCAAAGTAAGGCTGGTTTTATAAATCTGCTAATCCTTTGAGTAGTAGCAGGCAATGAGTTCAAGGTCAAATTGACGGTCATTGAAAATAGGTAAATAGAGCAAGAGGTGAGAAAGAGACAAGGGAATTGAGAACATGTGCATTTCTGTGTGCAGGTACAGTATGTGCAGATAATTCCTTTAGGCTGAAATCTGCAGCGGTTCTGTTTGGTCCACCAGCCACAACTTCAGCTCCAGTTATTCCTCTGGGATGCAAGTACAGTCTTGTTTACAGCAAACTACTGTAGCTGGAACAGCAGTGGGTGTACACTGCACACATGTTGCTTTATTAACAAGTGTCTGTGTGTGTGTGTATGTGTATGGTTAATGTCTCATGTCCAGTTATTGTCAGAGCCACGGTCCATTTCAGGTTTAGACAAGGAGGCATTGCAATCTAAGTGCTCAGTGCTCCTTCAACCTGTGAAGTAGAGACAAACATTAACACCATATTGATAAGTAGGGTGTCATTAAGTTTTACAATCAAGAGCAATAACCTCTATGAAAACTGAACTTGCGGTCCATGAAGGGACATTGTTCTTTTTCACAAAGTCAATAAATCAAGCTATTCAATGACATGTTGTGTCCAGGCTTCAGAACATTTGGTTATCTTCTAAGTTGGGTGTCAAATATTTGAGTGATTATACCATGAACTGAGGTTTGTTGCTGTCTTTACAATTCTACCTCCCTACTGGGAAAGATGCAATCTCTGAACCCATCAGTTATCATCTGATGATGATTTAGCCTCTAGGGGCAATGCCCAATGTTTTGGGGCTTCTGGTGTAGCCAGCAGATATCTGGAAACTGAATATCTGGATTGTTTTCGATTAGCAATTTCAGAACATATCGGCTATCATCTGATGACTATTTGAATACAGATAAATAAAACAATACTAATAAAAAGCTAATGTCTAGGGTTCTGAGATCAATAACAAGCTAAATCATCGTCACATGATAGCAGATGGGTTCCGAGATTACATTTCGGCCAGTGTGTTCCATCTTTTTTGCTCTCCACATGGACTGTTTTACTGCCTGCAACCAACACCCAGACTACAAATGGAAACCAGAAACCATATGTTAGTAGAGATTAGGAAAGATGTGACCTAATGGCCCTTTAAATCACTTCTTTAAACATTTCTCAGACAGACTATTTGTATGCTGCCATGTTGGTGTAGCTGCAGATCACAAAGAACTTTACATTCATTTTAACATGTATGAGATCCTCAAAGACATCAGGTTTGACTACTAGCATTGTGTGACCTTAAATCACAACATCAGGACCTTTACCTTAAAATACACATTTTAAATTAAGCTGCCAGTGTTTCATGCTGATTTCAAACCAACAGTTGCCCATTATCGCTGGTATTAGCTGTTGTGTGGGGAAAAAAGATTCATGCTGAAAACTGCTTTCAGTAGTCATTTGCCAGCACAATGAGACCCACAAACCAAAATAATTTTAAATTGCAGGTCACTAAAGTTTATTAGTTAATATTAATTAGTTCATACTGTATTGTTTAAGCATGTGATTGGTAAATCCCCCCCGCCTTAAAAAAAAATTGTGGCGGTTCTACAATTATCATAGATGATAAAGTATTTTTTATCGTATAAATTTTTTTTAATATTTAAACCTATTTTATATTACTAATAATATAACCTATTATATTATTAGATTTAACATCAGGGCTCAGTGTTAGCCTGGACATAAATCATTTGTATGCTGAAAAAGAAAAAATGTGTCTTTTTTATTTTTTATTCAGACAAAACAGAAGTTATTGTACTTGGCCCCGAACACCTCCGAAACAAACTATCTAAAGATATAGTTTCTCTAGATGGCATTGCCCTGGCCTCTAGCGGCACCGTAAGGAATCTCATTATCTTATCTTTGATCAAGATACACTCTCA
>JAVQJL010064209.1:0-10139 GCA_036024295.1 Nannoperca obscura | reverse complement strand
CTATCTATCTATCTATCTATCTATCTATCTATCTATCTATCTATCTATCTATCTATCTATCTATCTATCTATCTATCTATCTATCTTCTTCCACCACTGCGATGCATGTTTTGTCATATAGGCTAATAGACAATGAGAACAATATGCATGGAGTTTAAGAGCCCGCACTTTCTCTCTTTACAGTTATGCATCCTGGGGCTCTTATTTGAATTTTGCAGATAGATCTGAGAAGTCAGATCAACTAAATGTTTCCAATCAATATGCACAATTATAAATTATTACCAGGCAACCAAACCGTAGCTTTGACAGTCATTACATATTCAAAAAAGATATTTCAATGGATGGTCAAGCAGGTTTCAAGTTTCTGCAAGCTGAGAACAGAAAGTAGCTGATAGAAGAACACACACTGGCTGGCTTTGTCCACGTAATTCAAAGTAAATGGTAAACACATTGGTATGCCCCTTTTAAATCTTAAGTTTCAAATGCAAAACACATGAACCCACACCATTCTGTATGATGAATGGCTGTAAATAGACAGTGACAATACTTGTTGTAATATATAGGCCTATTTGTTTGTGAAATAATGTATGCAGTATTTCACATTTGAAGCACCAGGCAGAAAGATATACACCGCAAATCATTTAAAACATGTTAAATAGTCAAAAATGCAGCTCAAATATTTGTCAAACAAGTGTTTTCAGGTTTAGGAGCCTTAGGCTTTGGAAGCAGGATGTTCTAAGTC
The DNA here is from genome assembly GCA_036024295.1 of Nannoperca obscura. Lineage (NCBI taxonomy): Eukaryota > Metazoa > Chordata > Actinopteri > Centrarchiformes > Percichthyidae > Nannoperca > Nannoperca obscura. Next base: position 9,397 of record JAVQJL010064209.1, on the reverse strand, counting down.
ACAAATGAGCTTTGACCTTTGGGCTAGACTTCAGCAAAGCTCCTACCTGAGTTACATGAGCGGAAACATGCCTCAGTCTACCAAGTGTTTTATTACCAGTGTTGTACCACTAGGTGGCAGTCTTAGATCATCTATTAGCTGACGGTTTCTGTGCGTTCTTATCTTTGAGATGATCTGTGTTAAAAGGTTTTTATTGCTTTAATAAATGTACAGTTTAGGATGTACAGTGGCCAGTTATAAATGAACGTGAACAGGCAGATGTGAGCGTTTAAAAAAAAGTGAAGTGACTGCAGCCCTGTGTTACATCAGCTGGTGACAGAGCAGCAGCACATATTAACACAAAAACAGTTCTTATTCTTTAAAAACAGCTTGCAGTGCTTTAATCCTCCCTTCACAGCCTACTGCTGTGCACAGCCTAGCAGATAAACAAAGATATTATTTCTTGTTGAGAAAAAAGTCTTCCTGGAAGGTCCGTTAACTTATCTGGAACTTTTGATCACTTCACATGATCTTCATCTCTTCTGAGCACTTTAAGAACTTCTGTTGGCTGAAAAGCTGAGGTAAAAAAACAAAACGTTTTTCTTTTATTGGTTGCATTATGGGAAATGTAGGATCCAGTGTTTTGGAGCTTGATTTCTACCAAGGACAAAAAATATATATATTTGTGGGATTTATGAGTCCCACAACTTTATGAAAATACAATATTTATTGCTGAAATACCAGTTTAAATAACTGAATTCTATGCACGTTTACCCTTAAATATTTAACTTATTATACTTTCTGCATCTGCAGAGACGCAAAGGTCAGTGTGATGTCATCTGTCCTCGTCCGCAGGGGTCCATGTGGACATCCATGTGAACTGGAAGGATGGACGGTACATGCTACTTTCTGCCTAATCAGCCACTTAATGTAATACAAAAAGAGTAGAGTAGAGTATATCTGGTCCTTTACTTAAATAAAAAAGCAAAAAAAAACTAAATCAATGTTTGCCTTTTTGCTCTGTTCAAATCAGCAGATTCACTCCTTTAACGCAATTATTATTTAAAGAACTGTAGCGGAATATGTGATTGTCTGTTGTTATTTATCAATCAACTGATTTGTTGCCATGAAGAAAGTATACTGCGACAGCACCAGATCACATGGCAGTGAGGGTCTTTAACATTTCTTCAGATGATATGTGTTCCTCCATTATACCTAATACGAGCCACCAGCTGCAGTAAGCCATGTATGTCTGAGTGTGTGGCAGCATCTGGACTGAATCCACTCTCACTGATGCTGGTCACTGTTCCTTAACACCCCTTAATCCATGGAGGGATGACACACACACACACAATCAAGCAGCAGACACATGCATGGTCACACATACAGAACTGACAGACAAATACTGACAACACACACTTAAAACTACAAACTCATACCCACCTAGACAAAGACACGCTCTTTAGAGACAGACAGAATGACACGCACATCAAACTGCTGGTTTAAGTCCCCCCACCCCCGCCCCAGCAACACACACCTCTCCGAAAACCCCGCCACCAGCCTCATTCCGAGCACTCGGAGGGAAAATGTGTTTTGTTGCTTAGGAACAGTTTGCCTTGAATCTCGGCAGGGGGTCTCCTTTTGAATATCATTATGTCCTCCTCGATTGGGGAGAACGACACATTTTTCTTTTCTGCCAATATTTATCTTCGGCTCAATTCGCTCTCCAAAGGCCCACAAAAGCGTTTCATTGATTAAAGGTGGTGGAAGGCAGACTCCGCTGCCAGACGCCTCACCTCTTTTAATGTAAATTTACCAAAACGGCTGCACGGCTCCGTGGCAGGTGTCAAGGTTAGGGGCAGCTGCGCTTTGCTTTTCTTTAGGTAGCAACCTGAGGAGGGGAAAAGGGTTATTATCATAAAATGAATCTTTGGTTGTTTGAGAGCCTCCATCTGAACATATATACATATACATTGTATACAGAGCTGGACAGACTCCTTCATACATACAAACATACATGCTGACATGGTTAGATCAACCAACTCTGGACTGGATTTTATTAACAGTTATCAGCGATGACCATGATGATATCTTTGGAAAGTGTAAGTCACACTGAATCTCAAAAATAAGTGTGCTATGTGTGCGTGTGGTGAGTGATGATGAGAATAAGCTGTGTGTCTGTGTCACTGCTGAGTGTGTTGACGAGCAGCCTACCAGCATGCACCTGTCCCTTCCACCTCACAGTGTCTTTGCCTCACGCCTCTCGCCTGTGCCCCTCACTGTTTGAAACAAGCACACTGAACAGATTCATGCAGAGAAATACACCATGTGAGCACAATATAAACTTAATAAAGATATTAAACTGTTGTTAACGTAGGGACCTTCTACCAGATGGTCCTCAAGACTGGTTAAAAATGGATGACCTGTCAGACAATTTGTATCAAATTGCTACAAACCCTACACAGCAAACTCAGCAAAGGTGACTTTATTCTACAATTTGTTTTCCTTCTTGCAACTCCTGTGATAAGTATTTGTGAGGAAGTTCATGTTAACTATTACACAGGAGACTGCTGGCTGACGTGAGTTTGAAGGAAAGATGTTGAATGTTTTTTTTTCTTAATGTGAAACATTAATGTCACTACACATATGAACATGCAATATAAATACATATTATTTGCATTTCTGTATCGCATGACCGATACTGCTACTTTGTTTTTGAAACTAATAAAGTTTTATAAAGCAACCACACCATTCTAGCATAGTTTTTGGATTGTTCCCTGTGTATTGTATTAGTGTTGAGATTCACTCCACTTCTTGTGACAGTTATTCATTCATACTTTGTGGTTTTTCATTTTGCTGTATTTACATAGTGAACTGGGCTTTTGGGGTCCCTGAGCATCCTGGTCTGGTGGCAGTTGATAGTCTAGACTTGACGCTAACACAAGAACAATCCTAATTTTTATTACAACTAATCCTTATTCTGGAGCACAGATATTTTCTTGACCTTGGGATCAATATTTTTGACAAAACAACTCAGTTGAAACATCAATTTCCTACCTTTGTAAAAGTCCCTGGCTCATGTGACTTACGTGTTGAACGTTGGTGGTCATATATATCCAAAACCTGAAGTACTGCATCTTGAAAAAGTCAGCCCAAATGTCTACAACTGTCTAAATCTGAAAATCTGCCAAGAAAATAAACACACATGCACTCACATTTCAGTATGAACACACTTGCCTACAATGCAGTAACAGTATACGTGGAGCATGTTTGCATGTTTAAATGTAAAGTGGAGGGTTTGGGATCAAAATGAAGCCCCACACTTGACATATAGCCACAATACAAGCTGGCCTGTTTTTTCTTTGGTCAATAAAGTTTTTTTTTAAACATTTTGACATTATACTAATAAATAAATATTACAAACTATTTTACTGGACACAGTCCTATAGTGTAATGATGTATTATATATTTAAAGAAAAGATGGGAAAAAAACATTTTAAAGTGAAAAACAAAACCCAATAGAGAGCAATAAAAAAAGAGCAGTCAAAAAGAACAACCCTGGAACCCTGATTTTACTTATAACTAATATCTTAGAACCTCTCAAAGATGTTGCACCTTTAATGGATGTCAGAAACATATCCCAGAGTTGACTAGTATTGCTTGGGACAGCTTCAGCCTCACTGATCTTTGAGAGCTCTCACAGTTCCATAAAATAAACCTGGTGGCTGCAATAAGAGGAAATACAAAGGGACATTCCCATAGAACATGTACAAATAATCCACTTCCTTGTTACATTTCCAAATGTAAAACAGTTTGAGGGTTGAGGGTACAATGATGTAAATGATAAACTTGCATCCCTTGTAGCTCAGCTTCCATTTGAGATCACAGCCTGTCATAGGTCTCAAATGTTTTTTTAAATGTTTGCAAAGCTTTCTCCATAACATCCTCCCAATACATCAGTTGTTCCTGCAGTTGTTCATCAGTGTCATATTTCCAGTTGTATAATTTCCTCCCACTGCGTCACTTCCTGTCAAGACTCTTGAGCTTCATCATCATTAAACAAACAGACCTGGAGTCTCAATGAGTGCACTGACATTTGCTTCCCTCTCCACATTCAGCGGCAGTTCGACAGCCTTTGTGAACGAGCCAGATTTGGATTTCTTTGGGAGTATACATTGAGCCTTAACTTGCCTGCTCCCCGCTTCCACTCCTGTCGTCTGCTGTTTCCCAAGAGTTGGCACAGCCACAAGAGCCCTGCAGAAGCGTCCGCCTCCTCCTCTTCACTCCCTATTTCCCCAGTAATGAATGGGCATGTGTCATTCCAACAAGCAGGCCAACTAGAGAAAGGAAGAGGAGCAGTCTGCTTCCTCTTCTCCACTAATGAGTAGCAGCAGCCTCTTGGCTTTTATCAAAGGAGAATGTCTTCAGCAACCAGTCAACGCAGGCTGCAATACATTCATCTTTGTCTATACAATACAATGTATGGACAGTATTATATACAGTATACTCCTGACTTAAGAGTTAGTCGTTCTTGTGGAAGTGAACATTTGGATGTTTATGGTCCCCAGAAAATGTTTTCAAATGATTTTGACCATCTTGAACCTTTTTTCCATGAAATCTACTGTGGACATTAACACACTTTCATCTAGAGTCATCAGGGCCAAATTCACACTATTATTCCTTCAAGGTTTAGTTGTTTTATTTGTAAATATTGTGTGTATATAAATAAAAATAAAATACGATTTTTTTTTTTTTAAGTTTGAACATTGTTCAGGAGAGGTTAGAAGGCAGAAATGGCTGACAAATTATCAACAGTCATACTTGAAAAAAGGAAAAGAGAAAAAAACAAAGACTCAGCAGTAATGCAAAACTGATATAAACGTACAATTTCCATAAAGGTTTGTGTTTACATGTTGAGACGCATTACAATGAAATCCATCATGTGTTGGCTAACTAGAGTTCTTTTTAGATGTTCTTTGGAATAATGATAATGTAGATGTTGATTGTAGTGATGGAAGAATGTTGTTCCAAAAAGATGCTCCAAAGAAAATCACTATCTAATCTGCAGATAGCCATTCAATTGCACATTTATGCTCCCCAGAGGATGTCCCTGTTTATCTTTAGTTCAGACTAAAATGTATTCTAACACCGCCTTCAGGACAAACATTTTGAGCTAATGCTACGGTTAAACTGTAACACCTTGTTTACAATGGCTGAATAGTTAAAGCAACACAGCAGCAGCATCAACGGCCCTATGCCAGTGTCAACAGTTCATCCACAGCACTGCAGTGATCTTTGCATCATTTTTACAGCGCTCATAGCCAAATACATGATCAGTGTGGCTGCATGCTTAAGTTGGTGTAAAAAACTCTCCTTGTCACAGTAACGTGTAAAGTGTGAGTGAAATTCTAGTGGTTATGTGGCCAGTGTAGACAGCTTCATTGATTCAAACTAAAGTGTATGTGTTCTGCCAGATATGAGCTCTGGACGTTAAAGTCCTGATGGTTTTCCGCATTGTAATTTGTAGTTCTTGGATGGTTGAATAGTTATATTAGTGGTTGAACAACTGGGAACAAATGTCTGGTGCTCTGATAAATTGTATTCTAAAATAAATTGCACCCTGAATGGGTATTGTAATGTTATACACCTTTGCCAAAGCGGTGGAAAAAACACGATTTCTCAGAGACAAAGAGGATATATTAGAAGTGATGGCGATACGATAAACCTATAGTATCATCGTCCAGGAGGAATTCACAGAGTGTAAAAATCCTCCTGAAACCACTTTGTAAGGTTACAGCAAATGTGTCACAAGGTTGGTAGTTCCATCCAACACTATTGTGGGTATAAATAACCACTGCAGTCTCTAGGGACTGTTGATGAGGCTTAAGGGTTTTTGTGGTGTTTCTACATGTAAGCCAAGTGTTGTAAACAAAGCCAAGTATTGTCCTTACTTCAGAAAGAAAGCTTTGATGATGGCAGACCAGTTTTCAGTCCGTGTAACATTAGCTGAGCATGGCGGACTTACACAAGATTTGTGTTTAGGCTTGATAACTAATATAGAACTATACAACATGGTGTGGGTTTAGAGAACCGGTGTAATAAATCAAAGGTCCTCACTTGGTCTCCAAAGACAAACGTGTGTGTGTGTGTGTGTGTGCAATGGGAGGGGGACCAGAGGAGAAGCAGAGAGCACCCAGAGGACGCTGCGAGGGGTGGAATGGCCCCCGCCGGGCCCGGGCCTCAGGACGGATGGATGGGGGGATTGTGTTGACAAGGGGGAAAGACGATGAGGAGGAGGAGAGGCAGCCACACATTCAGCAGGGAGGCTGAGAGCATCGGCCAGAAACTCATCAAACCGGTGGAAACACCTCCAACAGCCCAGCAACAGCAGGACGTGTGTGTGTGTGTGTGTGTGTGTGTGAGGTGGATGCTCATGTTTTAGGGAGCCAGCAGTGTGTGTGTGTGAGCTTGGAGAAGTCGGGGATGTTTCTGGGTGATGGATGGGAGCGTTGAGGGAGGCTTCGTTCAACCATTGTTCATTAGTAAAGTACACAACTGTCCTGCCTAATTGCTCAGCCATAATGTCAGACTGCGATGAATGATTACAACCAACGCTGACCTATTCCTTCCATCAGTGCTGAGGAAAACTTCACCTTATCATCAACCCGAGGGACAAAGAAAGAGAAGTATACTGTGTGCACACTTCAACGGCCCCCTGTCTTTCTATGCAAAATTGTAGAAACACTTTTTAGTCATAAAATATGAAGTATACCTTCAATTTCATCATGTGGTGTCATACATAATATCATATGTCATGTAATATATAAATTACATAAAGGAGTAAGATCTCAAAATTTCTGTTACCAGCAGTAACCATCCAACAATCTCTGGCCAGATAGGCATGACACGGGGTCCGGATATTCATGGTTCTGAGATGGTGATCCCTAATGGTCACAGTCAGGCCAAACCTTTCCCTTCACCATGATATGGCGTCTTGAAGCATAATGGCCATCATGGTGGCATGAGGATAAAACTTAATGATTATGGTTAGCCATCACCTCACCTCCAGCACGACCAGCAGGTCAAAATTCCCACTTGTTCAAATGAAATACACTGCTTAACGGGCTGCCATTCAATTTTCAGAGCACAGCCATGCTCCCAAGAGGATGAACATATATTTTGGACATGTGTTGAAATTTCCTCTGGTGCCACCCTCAGGAGAAACATTTCAGCTTCACAATAGGAAAATTGTCATCATGTTGTTCCCGCCATCTGACACTTTAATATTCTGTGTGGAAGAGGCCTCTTGGGTAGGTGGCAAACCATCTTCAATTCTACAATTTCACTCCAGTGGGTTGCTCTTTTGTCTTGACATATTGTGGGGTGTAATGAACACAGCAGCCATTACTTTAGTCTTGTGTATGCTTTTATTATGCTTTCCTCATTAATGATAATACCTATTGCCACACGTTGTGTTAGCGCTGTGCTTGTTTGTATTTCTTTAAACCAATCACACTCATCTTGGGCAGCACTAAGCCTAGCATGCAGTAATGGTGCCCCTGCAAAAAAGATAGCGGAAGGGCAGGAGAATTCTGACTGAAAAGGTCGGCCAATGGCAGGCTTACACGCACGGCTTACTTCCTGTAAGTCAGACTAGTGATGCTGCTATCAAGACATGTACACCACAAGGCCATTCACACTGAATTTAATCACATTCAGGTTTGTATTGTATTGTAAAATGGAGCAGACCAGTGCTTGAACTGGGCCAGTTCTCACCAGTACAGAGGGTTTCTGATTTTTGATATTACATATCACTTTCTAATGAAAGCAGGTACAAATGGTTGTAAGAGGCTGACAAATTCAGCCCATTTCCTGCTCAAACAAGCCATGAGAGACTAAGTTACCAGAGAGGTGTTTCAAATATTTATTCCCTCATTGATATAAATGTGGTGGACAAAATATTACAATTACTCTCAGTATAATGAAATACAGTTCAAAAGCACAACAAAATCCAAAATGATCATACATTTGAATCAGCACCTCTAAAACGAGTCCAACCAACACGGAACATTAGAACCATTGAAGGAGGATTTAATGCTGTTGGATTTGACTGCATTGGTTTCAGCTAGTGGACCTAATAAACTGGCAACTATCCACAAGTACATTTTAGGCATTAGTTGCAAGTTAGTCTAGCAAGTTGCTCTGGCTATAAAGTAGACCTAGTGTGTATATATGGATATAACGGAGCAGAGAAAAGAGCTGCTACAGGTGGACATCGGCATGCAGGCAGGAACCGGAGCCGGAATGCGACGAAGCCCAGTGGATGTTCAATATGTGGTCTAGATCAATCGGAAAGCTGCCAGATAATACCTTCAATTTCTGCTAGCACATTAAAAACCAGTGTGCAATTCTGTTCAACGTATTCTACATTTTAGTAGAAACACTAAAATTACATTTTATTTACAGAATACTTGAACCATGCTGACAATGTTTTCATTCAAGCATCATAATGTACTGTGACTGTCTTTCCCTGTTCTGTAGTCCAGTCATTTGCTGTGATTTCAGCATTCAGTTCAAAATTAGCACCTTACACAGAGGATTGACCTAATAACATAAAGAATGTCAATCACTGTTAAAAATGGTACATATATACTGTATATGAGGATGCAGGTCGCATTATTCTGCATTGTGTGTGTGTGTGTGTGCTGATATTCATGCCTTGCCCTCACACCTTCCTAACTATGATAAAGTAGCTCCAGTCCTGTCATGGATGCTACCCTACTCCCACTGCCCAGGCATCTGCCTTCTTTGCCTCTGCCATCATGGATCTGGTTCAGATCGCCAAGGCTTCAGGGAGGGTTGGAGGGTTGGGGGTGGGGGGCCCAATGAGTGGGCTCAGTTTTGGGCTTGAAACCAGTCCTGGGGCCACTTTGGCTGGAGGAGAGGGAGGTTGGGAGGCCGCCATGCCCACATGGGTTATGATGGAGAAGGTCGAGGAGGACGTGGAGGTGGATGAAGACAAGGAACTGAAACATCAGGTGAAGTTGGGGTGGGGGGTTGGGGGTAGCCTCATGCTGTTGTCAGTCTGCTTCTACACACACATGCAGAAAAATCACACTCACCTCCCACTCTGGCTTGGGGACAGCGGAGTGTCATCTGGGAGGGTGTGTGGATTCTGTACGTCTGTGTGTGTGTGTTGTGTGTATGTGTGTATGTGTGTGTGTGTGTGGGGGGGCACTGGGTGTGAATCTCAGATCCCACAGAGGGAAGGCAAAGATCTCCCCTGCTAAATACACTCGTCTGATCTCATCTGTCAATCACTGGATCTTTCACAAGTAATGTGTTGGTGGGGGGGGGTGGGGGGGGGGGGGTGCAGGCTGCTGTGGATGTTTTAGTGATTACACTGATACTGTAACAC